>CM035807.1:47567520-47590763 GCA_020466095.1 Chlorops oryzae
AAGCTAGGTGGCGTTTGAACTGCAAGGATGCGTGACTCAGCTTGAATAGAAAAATTGGTTGATAAGAAGTGCTCATTAAGGACTTTAGGGTCCAAGCTACAAGGTTTATTTTTATTTTTGCAAACATTAAGCTGACGTAAATTTTTCCATAGTTTTTCCGCTGGTAAAGACACGTTCAGTTTAGACTGAAAATATGCTCTCTTCGATCGTCGAATAAGAATAACAACCTTATTTCTCGCCTTTCTATATCGAACCCATTCATAAGCGGTTTGATTTTTTTTCCAAACAGAATACAATTTATTTCGACTCTTAATTGCATCTTGCACATATTGCACAAACCAAGGGCAAGAGGGATTTTTTATGAAAACAGTCTTATAAGGCACATGCTTGTCAAACATTTTATAAACATTATCCATCAAAAAATCTAATTTCTGATTGACGGAGGTTTCATACCATATATCATTCCATGGAATTAACATTAGGTCATGAAAAAGTTCAGCGGTCTTAATACGTTTGACATCTCTAAACGTAAAGGTATCTGACTCGGTACTTCGATTGATATCAATATCTAACGTACAAAACAGAAGGTCGTGGTCTGATATAAAGGAAATTTGATCAAATACGTTAACTTTTGTTCCATTTGATACAATACACAAATCCAACAAACTTGGTCTACAGTTGTTTGAGAAGCGAGTGGGTACCAGTGGATTTACAACAACAAGGCCAGCAGTGGTAATAGCATTAACAAGTTCATTTGCAGAATTATCGTTCAAAAAAAGATTTGTATTGAAATCACCACATATGAAAAAGGAATCATATGCAGAAAGAATTGGTGTTAGACAAGAAAAATATAAATTATTATCAAAGCATCGACTAGGATTGTACACACAAGAAAGAAAGATCTTCCTAACTTCATCAAAAATTTCGATGTTAATGAATTCAATTTCACTGTCTGAAGACATTTCAATTACCTTATATTTCACAGTTTTTTTACAATATATTTCAACGCCTCCACCTCGCCTATTAACTCTATCATTTCTTATCAAATTATAGCCAAGAATATCAAATAATGAAACGGATAACTCTAAAGAAAACCATGTTTCGCTTACGCATAACACATCAACACCAGAATTTTCGAAAATATGTCTTACATAGTCAATCTTTGCATTGTTCAGGCTCCGAGCATTAAAATGCACAACCTTAAGACCAGCCCTGCACTCGCATAGAATATTTATGAGGACTTTTTTGTTATCGCTGACACCAGAATGCACAACATCACCTATCATATATGTGTCCAAGAGTTTCTTCAAGCAATGCACTATGCTTACAAAAATTGTAAATTAAGAGAAGAGGATAAGAACAATGGAATAAAAGAGAATAGAGAAAGGGTGACAGAGTATCATTTCTAAAAAGCGCCGGCAATTTTATCAATATCGTTTTTGTTGTGAACATTTTTTGCTTGCTCACCAATTTGTTTTCGCACGAAAACCGTTCCTCGAATAGAGAAGGCAGCTGAGAGTACCTTTTGGCGCTTGAGCTGAGCCGCATAAAACATAAGTTGTCGGTTTGTTTGCGTGAAAGCCTCGTGTACATATATTATATATTGGCATTGCCAGGTGTTCGTGTTCGCCGCCGCAACTACGCAGCCGACCCTTTAAAGCGCGGCAAATTAGTAAAATCTTTTTCTTTTTCTTGGTACAACTTAAAGTTCGAGCTCGAGCGAGTGCTGGCCTCTAAACGTGCAACATTCGAAAAAGTAATCTCGCCCTGAACGTTTGTGCGCGGACCATCGCCCTCCGAAACAATAATATAAAGAAAAAAAAAATAAAAATCTAAAACGAAATTTTATAATTGAATTCAAATTCGAGAAAACGATATCAAAAAAAAAAAAAACCCAAAAAAAAATCTAAATCGAAACTTAGTGAACTAAAAATAAGAAAAAAAAGAACTCAAGTGCATTAGCGTGAATTAAAGAAACAAAAACCCCATCGCCAAGAAGGCAAATTTGTTTAATTTTTTTTAAATTAATTTTTATATATATACGCCAAGAAGGCAGATTTTTTTCAATCCACAAAAACATCACACAACCGCGTCGCGTAAACAAAAAAAAGGAAAAACAAAATATATGTAATTCTACGTGCTCGGCAGCCTCCAACCAAAAAACCACCGCAGCGGAATACCAGGTACGTCCACTTGCTCCCTTGCCCCTCACATTAACATTTGGCGATCCCGTGCCAGGAGCCTGGAAACAGGTTCTGGAGGACCAATCCTTGGACGGAAAGATCGAGAAAATAGGCCACGTGTGTGTCACCCTTTACCGCTATTTGCCCTTCAGAGAAGTCAAGGGCAGCACGATCCAGGCACGTGACACACATCACCGTTTCGACTCATCCTTTCTCTTCATATTCGTATCACCTATCTCGCTCGCACACCCGTGTCGCCTTTGGCGGTGGTTTTTGTGCACAACGAATATCGCAGACCAACAGCCATATAACGGGGTCTGCCAGCAGCGTTTAGATTTCTCGTTCCCTTTTTTTGCGAACGAACACAGCCAGCATCAAGGCCTTGCGGTTGTTTTTCCTTTTTTTGTTTCATTGCTTTGCTTTGAAATAGCGCCTGTACTTCTAGTCAAACTTCGTACGGGACAATTGTTGAGCTGGTCAGTTGCCACGCAGTGTGTCGTATCGAACATCAAACGTGATCGAGTGCAATTTGTGCGGCCGAACTTGCCACAGCTATTGGAATCGCGGTTCGCCTGCAACCACACACACGCACAAGATCTCGTTTTTTACGCTTTTCGCCGCAGTGACAAAGCAACTGAAAGCGTCGCTTTGAAGCTCGGTCGTTCGGACGTTCTGTCGATCGCTATTGAAAGTCTCACTTTTCCTCTGCTGCTTGTGCGCTGCTTACGCGCAGTCTGTGCTCTGCCCGTGCGTATGAGAAATTGGCTTAGACAGCGTGCATGAAATTCTGCGACAGTGGGCAAACATTAGGAAAAAATCATTTGAATTTGTCTCTTGGCGTATTGCCATTTCTTAAATTGGAATTGCTGATCTTACTGATATTTTGAAAGATTGGAATTTGATTTTAATAAAATTTATTAATTCGTTTGGATTTTTTAATATTAAATCTGGGGTTGCAGGAATTTGTGGGGGTGTTGCGAAAATAAAGGTCTGGAACTGAAGTGCGCTACCGTCGGCATCGTTCGCACTGTATTGTCAACATAAATTTATATTGTAGCGCAGGAACTTAGAACGATTCACTGCCACGGCTGCAAATTATTTTTTTTCTTTTGCGAAGCATTTTCCACACGTTCGTTTGCGACGGACTTGAAGGGTGCTCGTACGCTTTCGATCATCATAGTGCCCTACGACCGGTATTTTCCGCACCTGACAAAGCTTAGCTCATCCATCGTCACATCGATCATTTGGCAAAATCAAATTTAAGCGTGGGCGAGTATATTCGTTAATTTGCTGAGATATTACTAAATAATTTTTATCTTTATTCCGGAAGCACGTCACCTGATTTTGTGACGCAATTTCATCAAAGTTGCCGACATGTCTTTTGATTTGAAATTCAACGATGCGGTACAGCAGCTTAAGAGCTACTGCGACATTATCATGCAGTCTGACCTCTTGAATCAAACAGAGTCACTCCTCGAGATTAAATTTGAGGAAATTCAGGATTGTTGGAAGCGGGTTCAGGAAACTTACGGCGCGGCCCGCTCAAACGACGCATGGCATGATGAAGTTGCCGCCCTGGCTCAAGTGACGTATAATGAGTGTCGCGACCTCCAAGTTATCGTGCGCGCTCAGCTGAAGGATATGCTACGGATGCATTCTCACTCCCATCCACCACTATCCAGCACAAGGACGTCTCCCCCATCTGTTGAGATGCCGCCTGAAGATAATTTTATTCGAGTGCCCCCGTGTGACGTTGCAAATTTTTCCGGAGGATACAACGAGTGGCCAGCATTTCGTGACATGTTTACGGCCGTGTATATCAACAACCCGAGACTGCCACCTGTACAAAAGCTGTATTATTTGCACAATAAAACGACAGGCGCCGCCGGAGCGATTGTCAAAGGATACCCCCTGTGTGGATCGAATTTTTCGCACGCCTGGGAGGCTCTCCAAGCGCGGTACGAGAACAAGCGCATTTTAATCGATCACCAATTGAAGACCTTGTTCGATCTGCCAGCGATTGAAGACGAGACCAGCGAAGGAATTTTGAAAATTCAGACGACAGTCAACGATTGTATCACCATGATGAGAAGCCAAGGAGTGGTCGATTTTTGGGATGCCATGCTCGTTCATTTTTGCTCCAGCCGCCTGCAAGCCGCTACGATCGCACATTGGGAGCAGTCACTCTCATCGCATCGAGAGCTGCCGACTTGGAAACAGATGAACGAATTTCTCAGCAACCGCTATGAGGTCGTCGAACGCCTTTTAAGCTTCACGAAGGTGAAAGCGCCGGTTCTATCTGCAAACCAATCAACTTCATCGACCAACGTTTTCCACACTCAGGATCAGACTCCAGGGTCGTGCCCCTTGTGCAACGGAAACCATCCCTTACGCCAATGCGCCCAATTTTTGAAGATGCCAGTCGCGGAGCGATTTAAACTTGTTACGAAATCGAAGCGCTGCCTCAACTGTCTCGCTATCAATCACCAACGGTCCAAATGCCCTAGTACACACAACTGTGCGAAGTGCCAACAGCGACATCACACTTTGTTGCATTTTGCGAGCGCGGCTGCAACAACGGACACGAAAGCCTCTACCCCCTCTTTGACATCTCTTCCGGAGATGGCCCGTCTCCGACGAGCCAACCGCCGCATTTCCATGCGCAACCAGAGGCCTCGAGCTCCGTGAGCATCCCCTCCACGTCTCAGACACACGCACACGTCTCCATCAGTCAGACACAGGTGCTTTTGCCAACGGCCATCGCCAGATTCTACATAATGGAGAACGATTCCTAGTCCGGGCGCTTTTAGACCAAGGTTCGCAGAGAACATTTTTAACGGAACGCATGCAGCTGCAGTTGAATTTGCCGACGACTCATAAAATCTGCAACGTATCCGGCATGGGTGGCCAATGCACCCAAATCGCGAAAAAGGAGTGCACCATCACGCTCGCATCGCCTCGTTCTTCGTTCGAGGAAGACATCGACGCCGTGGTGTTGCCGAAATTGACCAATTGGCTTCCGGCCAAAAGGGTCTCCAATTTGGATCCCCACGAGATCTCATCGTTGGAGCTCGCCGATCCCCGGTTTATGAATCCAGCCCGCATCGATATGGTCATCGGGTCTGATATCATGCCGAAATTATTGCGGCCGGGCGTCAAAGAATGTCGGAGGAAGCCTTATTGCCCAGAATTCTGTTTTCGGTTGGTATTTAAGTGGGCCGATCGCCAGCGAAACCACCGACGCGTTTACGACGCAAGTCTCCTCCGGAGATCCCCACGAGTCACTCCACGAGTTACTCAAATCGTTTTGGGAGCAGGAAGAAATCACGACCTCCCCTCCTCTTCTTCCAGAAGACATCTATTGTGAAGAATTTTACACTCAAACCACCATTAGGAATTCGGATGGTAGATACGTCGTGCGTCTACCATTTAAGGATGAATTCTCCAAAGCCGCTCTTCGCTTGGGCTCGTCACGATTTGGAGCGCTGACGCAGTATAGGAGCCTGGAGAGAAGGCTCGCAAAACAGCCACTTATGCGCGACACCTATAATTCCGTTCTGTCCGAGTATCTCACATACGATCATATGGGACCATGCCCTGATTTCGAGATCACACGAGAAAATAATTTCCGTTCGTTCTATCTACCGCACCATGCGGTGATGAAGCCTGAGACCACCTCCACCAAGGTACGAGTCGTTTTCAACGCGTCGCAGAAAACATCTTCCGCCCTGTCGCTGAATGATATACTTCACGTGGGACCGGTGCTGCAATCAGACCTAGTCATCCTCTTGCTCAATTGGCGGCTCTACCGTTTCGTCTTCAATGGGGACATTGAAAAGATGTACCGACAGATTCGAGTGCATGAAGAGGATCGGGCATTCCAGCGCATCTTATTCCGCGAAAATGAGACGGCGCCGATCCGGGACTATGAGCTGAAAACGGTCACATTTGGCGCCAACTGTGCTCCATTTTTTGCCATTCGCACGCTCCATCAGCTGGCCAACGACTCCATTGAAGATGCTCCACAGGCAGCCTTCATTTTGAAAAACGAAACCTATGTCGATGATGTCCTGGCCGGCGGACATACGCTGGAAGAAGTCTGTGTGGCGAAGGAGCAGCTCATACGTACGCTCGGATCCGCCGGATTTCCATTGAGGAAAATAACTGCGAATCATCCAACGTTATTGGAAGACGTCGCCCCCTCGCATCTTCTCGACGCCGAGTTTTTGAAGATCAGATCTGCCAGTGATGCAAAAATGTTAGGAATTCGATGGAATGCTGTCACGGATTGTTTCTCCTACAAGTTAAGTACTCATTCCGCCGCGAAGTCCACCACCAAACGCCAGATCCTATCCGACATCGCGAAATTGTTTGATCCAGCGGGATGGCTGACTCCGATCATCATTCGAGCCAAGGTTCTGATGCAACAACTGTGGCTCGAAGGCACTGACTGGGATCAACGAGCTTCAAATGAAGCTTTGGAGCGCTGGCATGCCTTTGTAACTGATTTGCCATTCATCGAGCAAGTCCTAATTCCGAGATGGGTCCATTACGACCCCACCGCCTCCGTTCAACTTCACGGATTCTGCGATGCTTCGGAGCGAGCATATTGTGCAGCCCTTTATCTTCGCATCGAGAGCCACAATCAAGTCTACGCCCACTTGCTTACGGCGAAATCCAAAGTGGCGCCGCTTCAGACTGTCAGCTTGCCGCCCTCGAGCTCTGTGCCGCAGTTCTGCTTTCCAAGCTGATCAAAGCGGTCAAAGCTCAACTACATATTCATAAACATCAAACAGTTTTATGGACTGATGCCTCGATCGTGTTGGCTTGGCTGAAGCGCCCTCCAAATGCATGGAAAACTTACGTCGCGAACAGAATTTCCCAAATTCTGACCAATATTGGGAGTACTCCATGGCACCATGTTCGATCGCGGGAAAATCCGGCTGACCTGGGAACGCGCGGGATGCTAGCGCAAGATCTACGTGAGAATATGCTCTGGTGGCATGGACCGTCCTGGCTTGTGGAGCCACCCGCAAAATGGCCCCAAATTGAGGCACCACCAGCCTCCATTATCGAAGAACGAAAAACGATTGCCTTCACTACCATCACCGAGACTGAGGATCTCCTAGCCAGATTTTCATCTTACGACCGAGCTTTGAGAGTACTCGGATTTGTACTGCGATTTTACAAGCAAGCGCGAAGAGAGCTCGCGCCGAGGCCGACCACACTCATACTTTCACAAGACGAGCTGACGGTTGCGAGAAATCGTCTAATTTTGTTTTCGCAAACATTTCACTATCCACTCGAATATCAGGACCTGAGCGAAGGAAAGCCGCTCGGGAAAAAGAGCGAACTGTTACCCTTGAACCCCATGCTCGATGACGATGGACTTCTGCGCGTCAATGGCCGATTGATACATGCAGATCTTACGCCCGATGAGAGATATCCGATCATAATACCGGCTGCGTCAACGTTCTGCCGCCTTTATCTGGATTTCGTCCACAAAACACTCCTGCACGGCGGTGCGCAACTCATGTTTCGCATGGTTCGACAAAACTTCTACATCGCACGTCTGAAACGGAAAATCAAGAGCTGTATCACCCGGTGTCATACGTGCACGATCCATAAGCAACGATTAAAAACCCAGATGATGGCCGCACTGCCAGCTGAGAGATCGACGTTGTCGCTACCATTTACGCATACCGGTGTCGATTTCGCCGGACCATTCGACATCAAGACTTTTACTCTTCGGACCGCACCATATCTCAAAGGTTATGTCAGCGTTTTCGTGTGTTTCGCCACCAAGGCGGTGCACCTCGAATTATGTTCAGAATTATCCACGATGTCTTTCCGAGCCGCGTTCGATCGATTCGTCGGACGGCGAGGCCTGCCAAAACGGGTTTTTTCCGACAACGGTCGAAATTTCATTGGGGCTAAAAACGCTCTGGATGTTGAATTTGCAAGTTTTCTTTCGAACGCTGCTGACGACCTTCAACAGAAATATTCACTGCACGGCTTCGAATGGCATATGATCCCGCCCCACGCGCCTCACATGGGTGGACTATGGGAAGCGGCGGTCAAGAGCTTCAAGCTTCATTTTGTGAAAGTTGCCGGGCCACATAAGTTCTCGTTCGAGGAATTCGCCACCCTGCTGGCCCGCATAGAGGGGGTTTTAAATTCGCGTCCCCTCACTCCGATGTCCGATGATCCTTCAGATCTGCTGGCATTGACGCCCGGTCACTTCCTTCGAGGAGCCCCTCTCACCGCCTGGCCCGAAGAACCTCAAGCAGACTTGCCGCTCACTACGAGATGGGAAAAGGTGAAAATTCTTCATCATCGCTTCGCCCAACGTTGGAAGTCAGAATATCTCTTGAGTCTCCAAAAAGGGATAAATGGAAGGTACCACAACCAAATATGAAGGTCGATGATTTTGTCGTCGTCATGGATGCTCAATTGCCCCCGTTTGAATGGAGAAAAGGGAAGTCATTCAAGTGCATCCTGGAGATGATGGCCTCGTACGCATCGTCGAGGTCAAGACACAGTTCGGCGTCGTCACAAGACCTATCACGAAACTCTGCCTGCTTCCTGTAGACCTTTCCGAAGCTTTATGACTAATATTCGTCATCCAATCGCAACACCCCCCTCCTCCCCCTCTCTTTGTATATCACGATTTGTCCGCTCATGAAGATCTCTTATTCGTTTCAGACATACATCCTGGAGCACCAACGGCAATGCGTGATATGTGGCCGCAATCACGGGCTCGCCCGCTGTCGGCGCTTTCGGCGCTGGACCACGGCAAGGCGTCTGCTCGCAGTCCAGCAGAATAAATGCTGCTTCTCCTGCCTGTCGTCGCGCCATCTGAGGAGAGAGTGTGCGGCGCGGCAAAATTGCAAGGTCTGTGGGGAGCGCCACCACACTCTCATCCACCAACAGGCCCGGTCCGTCTCGCCCGATGACTCCGGTCCGTGGCGTCCTAGGGAGGCCCGAGAGCCCAATGCGTATGGGGCACGATCTGCTCGGCGCCGCTCCCGACGTCGTTCCCACTCTACACGCCGCCGTTCTCGAGAGCGCAGCCCGGAGACCCCCGCCGCCGATCGCCCGCCGGAGCGCAACGAGGGGGACAGCGACGCCGCCATTTGCGTAATCATCCACGCCGGCCAGCCCACTTCCCCGACAGCAAGCACCGAGCTCAGACCGTCATCACCCGTCACCATCCTCCGGTCGTGCAGGGCCGGGGCCCGAGCGTCATCGCCATCTCACCAGGGGAACTGCGCGCGGGGCGTTGTCTCGGCAGAGACCTCGAGTCCGCTTCGCCCTGTCTCCCTTCCGCCGTTCGCCCTCGACGTCTTCAATATCGAGTGGAAGTCCCTCCCGATATCCGGTTAGGGCCATCGACCGCGAGAGGGTGCGGGAGGCGCTGCGGGAGGTCCAGGAGTTCTTGCTGCAGAGGGAAAGGTAAGCAGGGAATTATGGTTGCGTAGCGCAAGGCGGGCAGTATGTTCGTGTTCGCCGCCGCAACTACGCAGCCGACCCTTTAAAGCGCGGCAAATTAGTAAAATCTTTTTCTTTTTCTTGGTACAACTTAAAGTTCGAGCTCGAGCGAGTGCTGGCCTCTAAACGTGCAACATTCGAAAAAGTAATCTCGCCCTGAACGTTTGTGCGCGCACCATCGCCCTCCGAAACAATAATTTAAAGAAAAAAAAAAATAAAAATCTAAAACGAAATTTTATAATTGAATTCAAATTCGAGAAAACGATATCAAAAAAAAAAAAAAAAAAAAAAACCAAAAAAAAAATCTAAATCGAAACTTAGTGAACTAAAAATAAGAAAAAAAAAACTCAAGTGCATTAGCGTAAATTAAAGAAACAAAAAACCCCATCGCCAAGAAGGCAAATTTGTTTAATTTTTTTTAAATTAATTTTTATATATATACGCCAAGAAGGCAGATTTTTTCAATCCACAAAAACATCACACAACCGCGTCGCGTAAACAAAAAAAAGGAAAAACAAAATATATGTAATTCTACGTGCTCGGCAGCCTCCAACCAAAAAACCACCGCAGCGGAATACCAGGTACGTCCACTTGCTCCCTTGCCCCTCACATTAACACCAGGTATTCCAAAATCATGGAGTGCAATCGATCGCTTGTTCGCCCTACAGAAGCCAGCCACAGCCTGAAAGAGCTTAATACGAGCAAGAGCAGAGAACAATTTGACGACAATAGCAGGCGCGGTGCTCTCTTTATTACGTGGGGGCAGACGAAAGACCTCACGCACTGCAGGAGTATCATGTTTAATCGTTTTGCAAATAGCCGCAAATACATCTTCACAGCTACTATTTATGTTGTCCGGTATGCCGCTAATGATCAGGTCGGTGGCACGATGCTTCAACGGCAGTGAGTCTGACGCTGAAAAGCTTGGCATTTTTGTTTTACTTCTAAAAATTCAGCTGCAAGATCGTTGAACTTTTAAAGAAGTCTCTCTTCGGTGCATTTTACCCTTCCATATGTCTTCCACAATACTTTCCTAGTTTAGTGAGCTCACTTACCCAATCAACAGGTGGAGCACGCAGTGATGGTGAAGACGACTGAAGGGAAGAGATCTGCTTTGCACTGCAAGTTGCTACTTTCTCTATAATTTTGTTGTTATCAGCCATAGCACAATTGTAAAAGTGATGTGTATGCAAAATATAAATTACGTTTTCAGCAGTCTTTCAATACTAAAATTGTCTTTCTTCTATCCAAAAAAAAAAAAGCTCTTTCAATAACACTAGTTTACAAAAAAAAAGAGCAGAGACGAAATGATGGTTTTTAGACTAAATTGGGGTCGCTGATCACGAAAATGGCATCCGTTTTTTTTTTCCAAAGAATAATTTTTGAGATATTGGCAAAAAACATGTTTTTTTTGGTTACTTAATGAAATTTTGCCAAATAACTCCAAAACGGCTAGCCTAAATAAAATAAAATTCAATCAGCATGAAGCAGAAAACTCCTTCCCCTTTGCAACGATATATCATTTGTTACAATCGGTGTCTTAGTTTTTGAGCTATAGGCATTTGAACTTGAAAAAAATTGACTTTTTTGGGTTTTTTTTGAATTTTCAAAATTTCATTTTAACTTTTAAGTAAAAAAAAATTTTTTTAATTTTTTTCGGTAACTAAAAATGATAAACATATATTTAACGTATATAGTAAACAAAATTTCTTCCAAATCGGTTGGCAAATAAAGAAGTTATAAGAGGTTTTCCAAATTTACTCATAGACGCCGCAGTACTAAAATCAACCGGTCCACTTCAACGTCACTGAAAGCAATAATCCAATTTGTACATAATATAATATAAGGGCACTAAAATTTGAGTAAATTTGGAAAATCTCTTATAACTTCTTTATTTGCCAACCGATTTGGAAGAAATTTTGTTTACTATATACGTTAAATATATGTTTATCATTTTTAGTTACCGAAAAAGATTAAAAAAATTTTTTTTTTACTTAAAAGTTAAAATGAAATTTTGAAAATTCAAAAAAAACCCAAAAAAAAGTCAATTTTTTTCAAGTTCAAATGCCTATAGCTCAAAAACTAAGACACCGATTGTAACAAATGATATATCGTTGCAAAGGGGAAGGAGTTTTCTGCTTCATGATCATTAAATTTTATTTTATTTAGGCTAGCCGTTTTGGAGTTATTTGGCAAAATTTCATTAAGTAACCAAAAAACAAGTTGTTTGCCAATATCTCAAAAATTATTCTTTGGAAAAAAAAAACGGATGCCATTTTCGTGATCAGCGACCCCAATTTAGTCTTAAAACCATCATTTCGTCTCTGCTCTCGCGAAAGTTTTAAATTCTGTAAACTAGTGTAATCAAGTCACTTTCACTCCCTTGCACTTTTTTGATATTTCCTTTTTATATTTTTCCACTGCTTTTTCAGAAATACTTTTTCCAATTCTTTTGAATAGTCCGCGCAGATGTTGGCGCTTCGAGAGTTTAAATATTATACCACAATAAGTTTTGAAAATTTATGGTGTAGTGTTATAAGAAATTCTAAAATCACGGGTGAAGCCGAGGTCAAAAAAGGACCTCCCCATTTCAATTGTATTAAAAAATACATATGTTTTTTCGATCCCGCACTAATATGCTTTCCAGACGTACAACGAAATCTCGGGATTTCAGAACAAAATTGAAATCGCCTGGATTTCAAATGTCAAATTTGTTCGAAAATTTTCTGAAATCTCGAGATTTCGTTGTACGTCTGAAAAGCATGTTAGCTGAAAAATTCCGGCACAATCTAGCACAAACTTAATTTTAATTCAAAAAAGCAGTGCCAACTTAACGGACATAGAAATAAGATACAATTGCTTTTATCGCGAAAGTTATCTAGCACAGTAGTCCTGCTTTGGCTGTTGTATATCGAAGGAGAGAAAAGCTTGGAGAAAAATTCTTCAATAATATTATTTAAAGCTTTTAAAGGTTTATAACTTTTGAGCAATGTTTTGACTGCTGACAGAAATTCCATGTGTAAACCACACAGGGTTAATTGTGCGAAACATTTTTCAAATACTTCCAATATGGACACAAAACAATGGATATTTTCGGCAAACCTGAAAACTCAAACAAAACCAGGGCCTTAGTTTTTTTTAAGGTGCCGATAGGAGGGAATACTCATTTTACCTGCACATGTGTTGTAAGCTTTGAACATGTTTAAATCGTGAAACAGGATTTGTTAGCTGTACCCTCATTGGCCCATGCTCAGGTCTGCGATGGAGAAAAAATAGGTATCTGAAAAAATAACGGTTAGCCGAGTTGTCCATCTGTTAAATCTACTATTATTACCTTCCACTTCGGGAATGTTCCACGGCTTTTTCAATGAATTCAGTGATGGTTTGCGATTTAAATTTTGCGTATGACCCAAACGAAAACGTTCCTGCGGTATATTTATTTTTAACAGAGCGCTTTCGTGGAATTTATTACTTACCTTGATCTTGCTCTATACGGACATGGCGAACGCAGTTGTTTAATTTGAAGCTCAAGGAAAATATATAATGATCATCGGAGCTGTCCCGCACAATGAAACTGCCATCTGGCTCTCTCGATAGGAGTTTTTCTGCTGCTTCACATGACAATGGACCCCAGTACCACCCATACTGAAATTAAAAAATTCAAACATAATCACACTATGCTTGCAAAAGACTTTAAAATTTTATAATTTAAACCGAAATATAATTTAAAACGAAAGACGATCTTCAACTAAGCCACTTGTTTGCATGGAGAAGTTTTATAAAGCACCCAAAATAGTGAATTAAATGAATTCAGAAAGCTTTAAAACTGCCTTATTTTCTTAGTTGGATTAAAAAGTATAAAGCTGAGAATGTAATCACAGTTGTCGCCTAAAAAATCTTAAGCATGAACATTGCCAATTGATTTTAGGTGACTCTGGCGTGATGAATCCGGAACTGGTTTTTGATTTGTTCTATCACATCTGGTATTTGAAGGTTTTGATTTTATTTCTTTAGGGTTTAAAAAAAAAAATTAAAACAATTTTCTTTAACGCATACCCTCCATTTTTTTCTAGATGGTCCTATTAGCTTAAATATTAACTGTGATTTATATTCGATATTCGGCCTTTGATTTCTATATGTGAAAAATTGTTGGTCTGGCTTTTGGCATTCATAAGAAAATAAAAACAATTTTATTTTCGTTTCAACGTCTATATATTTATTATCTATAGTCGTCCGGTCTCACTATTTCCGCTTTCTTCGAAAGCCATCATCAGGAGTCAGAAAATTTTTTTTTCATAATATTAAAACAATTGCATTTCATCATAATCCATTCGATTTGAAAACAAAACACAAATACTAACATAAATCCGAAACAATTTTTTTTGTTTTTATTTTGTTTTTGTGTGTAAAATTGCAAAAATAGTCCCTAGTATGCACTTAAAAACTATATCACAGAAAATTAGTTTTTTATCACAATATCGATCACTAAACGTTTGTCAAAAATTAAAATAAAAGAAACAATAAAAGACACTAAAAATTTCTAACAAAACTTATAAAATTAAAAAAAGAGTAAAAATGTATATATAATTAGAAAAATCAAAAAGTCATGCTGCTGCTTCTGTTGTCATATAATCAGTGGCGTTTTGTTATTAATTCTCAATATACTTGAGCGACGTTCTCCGTATCATCTTTATAAATAATTCTCTTATGCGAAGGTGTTTTAGCGATGTGCAGCATCTCCAGAGTCAGCCGTTTCCTGTGGTTTCTCTCTTCGCATAATATTCTTGCGTTTTCAAAGTCTGCTGCACGGCCCGATGTCGAACAGTGGTTCGCAAGCGCTGCTTTTTGATTTAAATCTTTATGGCGTCATCGTTGGTGGGATTGGTGCTGTGCTATTCTGTGTTTGAGTTTGTTTTTTGTTGTACCTACGTTTACCATCTCACACTTATCTTCACCCTTCCCTATGCATTTTATTTGGTACGTTACTTTTTTCCTCCGTATTTACTGAAGTTTTTAATTAAGAAAAATATTGTTTGACTGTGTGTGGCATATTCATCGCGATGTTGCATATATAGTTTTTTATTGTTATATAGTTTCGATTTTTTAAATTTCTCCGTTAATCCCGGCATTGCAGTTATTGCTTTGCATATTTTTGGTTCGTCGTCTGCGTTTTTCTCTCTTTATAATATCTGTTTATTAGACCTTTTTTTGTAGCTTTTGGAATGTCATTCTATGTCAGGATCTCAAAAATTTTTCCCTTGTTGTCGTTGTTATAAATCTCGTCACTAGTTTGTAAATTTTTTTCTTACATGATTGAACGCAATATTTATTATCATATTCTTGGGATCTTGAGAATCTTGTAATTTATAATTCTTCCTGACGCTGTTGGTTTCTGATACCAATCTAATTTTATAACGTTATTGTGTCGAACGGCAACTGTGTGTAAATATAGTAGTCTCCCATCTTCCTCCAATTCATAGGTAAACTTAAGGTTTCTGTTGTATTCATTGAATGATTTTAGTGTATCGTCTATTGCTTCTTTGTCAAATATTCCAAAAATGTCTCCCATATATTTTGTTAGTAGTTTGGGTTTTTTTTTCTGGATTTATAATAACATTATCCAGTAAACCTTCCATTACAATGTCTGCGAAGATCGGTGATAGTGATGATCCCATCGGCATGCCCTTTAGTTGTATGTATGTTTATGCCCAGCACACTCCGTGTCGAGGGTATATTGCGTTTGTGTGGTTGTGTGTAACACCCATTACCAGTCGAGATAAACCATACAAAATATATATAGAAATGAAGTCTTTGGTTGCGCAAAAATATGCGCCGTTTGGCTGGTCGTCGACGGACCAATCTCCGGTAAAGATGTCAATTAGGGTGAAGAAACTTATCCATCCGGTGTTGGAGTAGCATTTGAAAAATTCAGCATGGTATGACGTCGTTGATGGCACTTTGTATAGTTAACGTTGCTAGGACATTTAGATTTTTGATGATTAGCAGCGAGACAGTTGATGCAACGATTATGTTGTGATTTAGTTTGAACACGATATTCGTAAGGCTTCCTGATAAAATTAGCACATTTCCGTAGCGGATGGTTTCCGTTGCATAAAATACACGGTTCAGCAGTTCGATCTTGTGTAAGAGACTTGTTTGTTGAAGTATCCATTTGGTTGAAGGCTGCAGTTGGAGCTTTAAACTGTGTGAATTTGGAATGACACTGCAGAGGTTCACAGTGGCGTCTGATGACAGCATTAATTTGCTCCCAGGCCGGAGACTCTGGATGTTAAGAACAAGATTGCGTTGTAAAATCATGTCTTTTTTCCCATAACATGCTGCTGAGTTGTGCTCGAGCTTTAACTTGCAGTTGTTGAGACTCGTTTAAAGCGATCCGAGCACGTGCGATAACTCCAACACTCCATTCAACTCGTTCGCAAG
This sequence comes from Chlorops oryzae, assembly GCA_020466095.1. Classification (NCBI taxonomy): domain Eukaryota; kingdom Metazoa; phylum Arthropoda; class Insecta; order Diptera; family Chloropidae; genus Chlorops; species Chlorops oryzae. Next base: position 47,583,636 of record CM035807.1, read on the forward strand.
CTACACTGAAGGCGTTGGTGACGCGTTGCCAAGCGGTTTTGATGTACTCCACAACGAGCTCCAGCAGCGACACCGTCGAAGTCCCTGAATCACAGTCAGCTGCATAAAGGCACAAACTCTTGAGATCCTCTACCTAGAAGTTGAAATTGCAACTGGAAGCCACGATGTTCGCAGAAAATTATTGTGAAATCGAGATTGAAGCAATGCGTCTTAATCTCGTTGAGTTGTATAGCGGCGACCATGAAAATTAAGAATTTTCTTTTCGCAATCGATGTAATTGGATCACTCCGTAAGAGTCGAGGCCGAACAAATTTTCGGTGAATGCCTGTCGTAGCGCACTTTAAATAAGGAATTTCACTTTTGCAACATTCCGCAAGCTTCCTGCAACCCCAAATTGGATGAAAGAAAATCAAAACGTTTGAATATGTGAAAGCAAATCGCAATTAAATCCAGATTATACCACATTAATTTATTTTTTTTTTGCACGTGGTAAGACTTAAAGTCTTTTATAGTGCATTTGCTTCGGACAATACATTTTTGAATTAAGAAAATATAAGTATTATTCTTAAAAATAAAAAATAAAGGAATTAACTTCAAACAAATATCCTAAAAGCTCATTTATTGCCAGTCTGAATCACCGAGCATCTCTTACGGCTTTACCTGCATTTGGTAATTCATTCCAGTGTTTAATAGCACTTACAAAGAACATGCGCGACGAGGAACGATATTTAGAGTAAGGGAGTATTAAGTTTCGAGTGCGCTGAGAAGAATAGAAAGTTAGATTTCTAAATAAGTACTCAGGAGTTTTTTCATATACTAGCTTGTGTTTCGACAGGATACTACGAATTTTTAAGTGATCGGACAGGCTGCATTTGAAAATTTGCGCAGAAAAACTTGATATATGGTGAAAAATTTTTCTAGAGAAAACAAAACGGGCAGAATTATTTAGCAGAAGCTGTTACTTATGGAGGGACGCAGAGTCCATATCGCCGTATACTATAGAGCTATATCGTCGTTCGTAAGCTATTGTGTTCTATACCGCAAAATGGAAAAAAATGAGAAAGGACTGGTTTTTAGGTAAACATTTCGAGATCTATCGATCTGTGTAATCAGATTTCTAATATCTCTTATAGTTTTTGAAATATGAGACATCGACTTTGTGCTATACAACACTCTAGTGACAAACTTCGTAACCTATTGTGTTCTATATGCAAGAAACCGTGCATATAGAACAAAAAACGAAGCAAAAACAACGAATAAAAAAATATTTTTTTATATTGTTCCATATGCAAGACTAAATAATGTTCGTAGTAATTTGGAAGTCTTTGCATTTTAATTTTATACCCGAAACACTCTGTGTCGAGGGTATATTGCTCCCGGGAGAGAAAATATGTAGATAAATTTTTTTTATTTTTTATTTTTTTTTTTTAAACAGTATTCTTATTTATTGTATCACTCCTTGGATAAAATAGTCTAACAATAAGTTTTACAATCTTAATTCTATTTTACATAATTACGTATCATTAAGCATATTTGGATCATACACTTATAATACGTAATATAATTTGTTCGCTGGCCTCGGTTAGGAAAAGCTGGGCATAAATCTGCTGAAGGTTGAGCCAATTATGCATTTATCGATTGTTATTAAATGAGGAAAACGTATGAAATGGCGGAGTGCGTAAGGAATACGCCACGATCTTAACGAGTAATACGCGGCGGATTAGCTAGGATAAGCTTCTGCGATGGTGTGCGTAAGGAATACGCTTGAGTGAGAAAAAGTATAGATGAATGGAATGCGTAAGGAATACGCCACGATCTTAACGAGTAATACGCGGCGGATTAGCTAGGATAAGCTCCGGCGATGGCGTGCGTAAGGAATACACATGAGCAGAGGAAAACGCGATATATATTAGATAGAAAAAGCACCGATGCTTTTTGTGCAAGGACTGCACTTTTAATTCACACGTGCTGAATTGTCGCCTGGAGCCCTTTCACACTGCTGGTCGATCTTAACTTTTTAATCTCGAAACTGAGGTCGTATTTGCGAGTCTTACTGCAAGAGGATTCACGTGACTTTGCAAATTTTGGAAATATTTCTCTTTAATTTTGGTGAACTCTGATTTAACCATTTCTATGTTGAGCTCTCTATGAATATTTTCATTTGTAATAACCCAAGGCGCTCCTAAGATGGACCTTAGTATTTTAGATTGTGCTCTTTGCAGGATATCTATATTTGAAGCACTTGCATTACCATAGAGTTGTAAGCCGTAGGTCCAAATTGGTTTTATGATCTGATTGTATAAAAGAATTTTGTATTCCAGTTTGAGGGGAGAGCGATAGTTTATGAGCCAGTGCAGGCTGTTAGCCTTAAGTTTAATTTGAGTTCTTTTGATCTCAATGTGCTATCGCCAAGTCAATCTTTTATCTAGGTGAATGCCAAGGTATGTTACCTCCTCCTTTTGGGGAATTCGGATATTGTTCAGAAATAGGTCTGGACAGACTTTTCGGTTGAGCGTAAATGTAACATGATGGCATTTTAACTCATTTATTTTAATACGCCACAAAACCAGCCAGTTTTGAATTTTATTAAGATGAGTTTGAAGCTTGGAAGCTGATATTACTATATTTTTATGTCTACTTAAGATAGCTGTGTCATCAGCAAACGTTGATATTACGACCTGATTGTCGATAGGAATATCGGCCGTAAATATGAGATAAAGAAAAGGCCCGGCTACACTACCTTGCGGTACTCCTGCGTTTATTTCAAAATCTTTGGTTGTAAACGAATTATGTTTTACTTGGAACTTTCTATTATTAAGGTAAGATTCGAAGACATCGTGAACATTTTGAGGAAGTAAGCGTCTAATTTTGTATTTAAGCCCGTCATGCCATACTTTGCCGAAAGCTTGTTGGACGTCTAAGAAAACAGCTGAGTAGTATTCGCGATGTTCGTATGCATTTCTTATTTCATTAGTAATACGATTAACCTGTTCGATAGTACTGTGTTTTTTTCTAAACCCAAACTGATGTGGGGGAATAATACTTTGCTCTTGGAGAAATGGTGTTAATTTGGATATCAGTAATTTTTCAAATAATTTAGATTGACAAGGGAGAAGGCTAATAGGTCGATAAGATGAAACCTGAATAGGATATTTTCCTGGCTTACGCACCATTTTTATAACCGACCTTTTCCGTACATTTGGAAAATATCCGCGCTTTATTATAGCATTAAAAAGGACTGTTAAAAAAGTCACCGCTACCAAAGGTAAATTTTTTAGCATTACTGGGGTAATAAAATCAAACCCAGGGGCTTTTTTGCATACTAATTCATTTTTTATGACATTGCAAATGTCTCTTGGAGTAATAGTTATGAAAATTCTTTGAGTGTTTTCGGGATGAGTTCGGATTATGTACCCTAAAGTACCCGGATTTGGTTGGAAAACTTTGCTAAGGTGCAATGCAAATGCAGAAGCTTTCTCTTCGTCGTTACGCGCCCAACTACCATCTGGATTTCTAATAGGGGATTCACCCTCTACGGGGGTCTTGAGACGACTTGATGACCAGAAGGCTGTTTGATATGTGCCTTTCGGAGAAAGGTTTTGAACAAAATTTTGTTGTTGAATTTGTTTTTCTCTAACTAAAGCAGCTCTAAGCTTCTTTTCAGCTTCTTTTAGTTTATGTTTTGATGATGGCGATCGGGAATGTTGCCATTTGCGTCTACATCTTCTTTTTTCAGCGACTAGATTTTCAATTTCGGCATTTGATGGATTTTTGCTTTCCCTATTGCTACTGATAGGAGTAGAGCTCTCTGCTGCCGAAGTTAAAATAGAATTGAGTACTGTAGCGGCATCATCAATGTGGTCATTGTTTGCAATCTTATAATTTGTATGAATATGTGAACTTATATATTTTTTATACTTTAACCAATTGGTTCTTGAATTTGTTAGTCTGGAAGAAACCTGAACTTGTCTTTGAAGTTCATGTAGAAGGAAAACTATGGGTGAATGATCTGACGATAGATCGGACATTGAGCGTGTTGAGATATATTCCCTTTTAATGCCCTTTGTGATTCCGAAATCTAAAAGGTCAGGGATTTTATTTGGGTCTGTCGGCCAGTAAGTAGGCTGTCTAGGGAAGCAAAGTCCAGTCTATTATTTTTGTCAACAACTGCCCTGTACAATTGTTGTCCCTTTGGATTACAAATACGGGAACCCCAAAACGTATGTTTCGCGTTGTAGTCCCCTGCTGCAAGAAACTTGTCTCCTAATGTTTTAAAGAAATCTAAGAACATTCTTTCGCTGACACTGAATCGAGGTGGGCAGTAGACTGCCGATATAGCCAAGTTTTTACTTTTATATTGCACGCATATTGTTGTGGCCTGAATGAATTCTTCGTCGTAGGAACCTGAGAAAAAGTGCCGTATTCTATTTCGGATAAGGATACCGGTGCCCCCATGTGCCTTACCATCCGGATGGTTTGTTTTGTAAAATATATACCCAGGAATTGAAAAGAAGTTCTTATTTGCTAAGTGGGTTTCGGAAAGAAGCATTACGTCAACTTCTTCGCGGGTAAGAAAATTTTGTAATTCTAGCTTGTGCTTGGTTAACCCGTTTGCGTTCCATGCACATATTTTTAAGATACTCATATTTTTGCCAAAAGAGCTGTCATTAATTGTGTTTGCATTTGCACAATCCTGTCTATTGAGCTTTGCATTGATTGCATAAATTGGGACAAGCTTTGTGTTAGTGTGGAAATCATAATTTCTAAATTGCTAGCCGAATTTGTAGGTTGTATTACTGTATTCGCGGACTTTAATGCACTTGCATATGACATAACTGGATTAGAAGCAAAGTTTCGAGGAGCTGCTAAGGCAGACACAAGAATATTTTTTGAAGGATTTCGCGCCGATTCTTTTCGAATGTTAATACGCTGCTTCAAGTCTTGGTAGACCAGGCAGCCCCTTAAATTTGCGGTATGGTTTCCTTGGCAATTACTGAATTTAACTAAGCTGCAATATGTTTTTGTGTGTCCAAACTCTTGGCAGTTAGCACATTGGACAGGCCCATTTCTTTTGTGTGGCTCTTCAACTGTAATTTTTTGATTTAATAAATTAATATATCAAATTATAAATAGGATGAGTTTCATTTTTTTTAAGCTTCAGGTTGTCTGGTAAAAGATCAACTTTAACCATTGGCTGCGGAACTTTAGCTCTATGAATAATATTTGTTACTGCCCTAGCATGGAAACCCTTTTCGCCAAGGGCGTTTTTGATATCGTTGGTATCAACGTCTGCTTCTATACCTTTTATCACAACAGCAATTCCTTTGCTGCTCTTTAATTGGTAGGTGTAAAAGTTCTTATTTCGACTCTCTAATTGTTTAACTACTTTGCGGTAATTTTCTTCCGTATTTGTTTGAATTTTATTTTCATGGAAATTTCCTTTTGTCAACGGGACAATATGAAAGTTGTTGTTGCCTAAAAATTGAGCTAAACTGGCAACAAGTGCGTTAGAGATACGCTCACGTTAATAGATTGGTGGCGGATTAAGTTCTTTCTTTGGCTGATTTTCGGATGAAGCTTCATCGGAGTTTTCAGCTAGTGGAGCAAATCGGTTACCTAACAAGGTTTTAGGAGGAGTTGATATGGTATCAATTTTATTGAGTTTAGCCCTAGCATCACCTTTTCCCGCCGGGCTTCTTTTTCTTTTCGTTATATTAACGTACCGATGCATGCCAATTAGCACCGCTTGCTGTTCACTTTGTTTTTCCCCATATTATTTTGATTATTAATTGCATCTACAGCTGCGTTACCTGAATTAGTTGAGCTTTTTATTGAAGCACAAGGCATGTGAGAAGAAATTGGAGCTGCATCCGATATAATAGTTTGAACAGGGTTCACGGAGCAGTTGTTCTTTAGAGCAATCGAATTGATTTCGCTGGAGGAAAAAGAACGTGGCCTCTGGAAGTGGCTTTTCGCCACTGCGAAATAGTTATTTCCTGCGGACTGATCGACAGTTTGTCACTGAGGATTTGTTTGCTGGGTTGTTGTGGAACTTGATTTATGCCATGGTTTGTGTCAACGATAAGCTTTTCAGTAAGCTTTTGAGGTGAGCGATCGATTGGCATCACTCAATATTGATGATCAGCTGACAGCTGTATCAGCTGCAGCAACCAGCCGTCTCTTTCTCTACAAAGAGTTTTTTGTTAACTATTTATGTGTATATGTATATACAAACACGAAATATACTTATCTTTGAGGAAAAAGAAAAGTTAAATTTGAACTCCTGAATTGACTTTTTACGAGCGGAGGTCCCTGGAACCGACACAGCAGCAACACGGATCGACTCTCGAGAAAAAGTGACAAATTCTGTGTCTTCTTATTGGTGTTTTACTTGTTTTACCAATTTAATTCTCTGAAGCGTTCTAAATCGCAACCGAACGCGGCGAAAACGGAAATAAATATGAAGTCAGTGTAGTCACTTTTAATGATTCAAAAAAAGTAGAAGCAATTAAATCAATGACGCAACCATCCAATGTGAAGGAATGAAAGCGATTCTTGAGAATGACCTCCTACTAACAGGTTGGCTGATAAGTCCCCGGTCTGACACATAGATGGCGTCGCTAGTATTAAATGCATATTATTTTTATATAGTGGCAACCTTCGAATGATTCGTGTCAAAATTTGACGTCTGTAAGTCAATTAGTTTGTGAGATAGAGCATCTTTTGTGAAGCAACTTTTGTTATTGTGAAAAAAATGAAAAAAAAGGAATTTCGTGTTTTGATAAAATACTGTTTTCTGAAGGGAAAAAATACAGTGGAAGCAAAAACTTGGCTTGATAATGAGTTTCCGGACTCTGCCCCAGGAAAATCAACAATAATTGATTGGTATGCAAAATTCAAGCGTGGTGAAATGAGCACGGAGGACGGTGAACGCAGTGGACGCCCGAAAGAGGCGGTTACCGACGAAAACATCAAAAAAATTCACAAAATGATTTTGAATGACCGTAAAATGAAGTTGATCGAGATAGCAGAGGCCTTAAAGATATCAAAGGAACGTGTTGGTCATATCATTCATCAATATTTGGATATGAAAAAGCTCTGTGCAAAATGGGTGCCGCGCGAGCTCAC
>CM035807.1:47590863-47638363 GCA_020466095.1 Chlorops oryzae
TTTACATGCAGAATTTGTCACAAAAGGCATCATACGGTATTACATGGCGCGGGGGAACAAACCGATCTGGATCCAATCGGCGTTCCTGACGGTCAGGGTCGGTCAGTTACTACGCTCCATCAAGCTCAACAACAACTACAAAAACATATTCAACCGAAGCAAGTCGTGCTTCTTGCCACGGCACTGTTAACGGCTTGCGACAGCAACGGAAGAAAACATACCTTACGAGCACTTTTGGACAACGCCTCACATATGCTCGAATCTTGAACGTTGATGGCTCTATATCGGTGGCATTAATAAGCGCCAGAACAAAGGTCGCACCCCTACGCACAATTTCAATACCACGCTTGGGGCTTTGCGCGGCCGCTTTGGGAGCTGACCTTACGACGCAGTTATTATGCAGCTTAGGACCAATAGTAAGCTCAGTACACGCTTGGACCGATTCCATGAATGCCTTAGCCTGGTGGCACAGTTATCCGAGTAAATGGAATACCTTCGTGGCCAACCGGGTTTCCAAGGTACAAGGCATTATACCTTCAGATAAGTGGCGCTATGTAGCTTCGGAACACAATCCCGCCGATTGTGCTTCAAGAGGCGCAAGAGCGTCAAGGTTACTCAAGTGTGATCTATGGTGGAACGGGCCGCAATGGCTTCAACAACCCGAGGATACCTGGCCCCAACGGGATGCAATCACGTCAACGGATCTCGAGCTGAAGCCAGGTAAGACTTTGACCCACTCTGTAAAGACTTGCGAAGAAACGTGCGAAATGATGCAGCGCTTTTCGTCATTTCGCCGCTTGAAGCGAATTTCAGCATATTGTAGGCGCTTCGGATTTAATCTCAGGGCCAAAGGGCTGAATCGAGATTGGTGGAACACCTGTCAGTAGCGGAGCTCCAATGGGCTGAGGCGTTTTGGATCAAGCTCGCACAGAAGGAAGAATTGAGCTGTGAAATCGCGTGCTGCTACAGCACGAAACCAATACCATTGAGCAGCCGCGTTGTGCGGTTCAATGTCTTCTTGGACGAAAAGGGAATTCTAAGAGCTGGCGGTCGTCTGAAACATGCGTGCGCCTCCAACAGCAGCAGATATCCTGTTATCCTGTCTGCGCATTCTAGAATTAGCATTATGCTGGCTTCGGATGTACATAAGGATCTATTGCATGGAAGGCCACAACTGATGCACGCTACGCTTCAACGACGATATTTGATTCTTGGCGTTCGAAATCTAGTCCGAAGGGTATACCGAGGATGTCTAACCTACGTGAGACATTGCACTACTCCACAAACGCAAATGATGGCGAACTTACCCGCATACCGCGTAAATAAAGCAAGGCCGTTTTTTACATCCGGTGTGGATATGGCGGGACCCTTCAATGTAAAGTTTTCAAAGGGGAGAGGAGCCAAGACAACTAAGGGATACGTTGCCGTGTTCATATGCTTGGCCACAGCAGCAATGCACCTTGAGCTGGCTGGAGATTTATCGGCTCAATGCTTTGTCGGAGTTCTCAAGCGCTTCGTGTCTCGAAGAGGATACTGCCGCAGCTATATATCCGACAATGGAACTAACTTCGTTGGAGCAGAACGCGAATTGAGGACAGTTTATCAGCAAGCTGAAAACGACGAAACTGTTCAGCGCTATCTGGCTGATGAGGGCGTAGACTGGAAGTTCAACCCACCTAGTGGCCCGCACATGGGTGGTTTTTGGGAGTCTGGAGTTAAGCGAGTCAAATTTCATATTAAGCGTGCTGTCGAGAATCTTCTTCTAACTTATGACGAATTTTATACCGTTTTAGTGGAGATCGAGGCCTGCGTGAATTCACGCCCACTTTGTCCTATGTCAGCCAATGACGACGAACTTGAGGCCGTAACACCAGGTCATTTTTTGATAACGGAGCCGTTAAAGACAGTTCCTGAGCCCAACGAATTACAATTTAAAGGCAGCCTTCTTGAGAGGTGGCAAATGATGTCTCAAATTCGAAACCACTTTTGGCGAAGGTGGCAGTTCGAGTACTTAACCTTGTTGCAGAAACGGGCTAAATGGCTGCGCCCGAGCCAAAACTTGAGGGAAGGAGATTTAGTCGTTATTAGGGACGAACGAGCTCCCCCTTCTCGCTGGAAATTAGGGAGAGTCACAAAATGTTTTCCCGGAGACGACGGGCTGGTCCGAACGGTGATGTTGCGAACAGTGGATGGCACGTTTATGCGACCAGTAGTCAAATTAATTCCGCTATTGCTGGACAACCAAGCTGATTCTTAGAATTAAAACCAAAATATTGGATATGTATAAGATATATATGGGGCCTGTTGAACCACTTGTGGTTCATTTTTCATTTTTTTGGGTTTTTCTGCCTCGTTTCCGTTTCCTTTTTCAGAACACAGAAAAAACTAGCGTGTAAGGTTTAGCACTAACTTCAAGTGTTAATGATTTAAATAAAAAGGAAGTACGTTTAAATAAAGAAAGCGTGGGCACCAACAGTTAGGATACATAAGAAACCTTGTAAGACATAAGGATTAATATTGATTAAATAAAAGGATTGCAAACTCACAATTTCATCTTTTATTTAAAGGAATAAAGTATTGTATGACGTGCGTACCTATCAAAGTGCCAAGGCGTCATACCTTTAATCCCCGTATCCCAACAAATCTTTTTCACATAGCTTCTTCAGTCGCTGCATCACTTTATGATTTGCAAGCTAATGCCTTCCTTCATGTCATTTTCCCGTCTGTGTCTATCGTCGTCGTTCCAAAACCTGGGATATGGGATATGGAATGTTTGTGGGGTTGTGAATCACAACAGAACCTATCGTGAATAAAAGGATAACGAATATTAATGGCTACACGTCTGAAGTTATTTTTACTGAAAATTGACTCCCATACCAACTTTGCGCAAACGGTTGGATCTCGCCAGTAAGTAGCCAGCATCCCAGCATTGGCGGTGGCTTCAAGATTCTTGAATCTGATCAGATCTCTATTATATCGTTTCTCCCCAAACATATTTAATATATTTTTTAAGCTGTTCTTACCAAATTTAATAAGAAATTCGCACGCCACTTTCTTCGTCAAAAATCGTTTTTATACTAAAGAAGCACTTGCACAAAGCCCAAAAACGAGTAAACAACGCACAAACAAAAAAAAAAAAAAAAGCTCAAAAAAATTGCAGAATAGACAAAAGGAAAAATTTATTTTCACCGCTGTTCTTCTCCTTTTTTGTACACATCACCTTTTCACTACTACAGAACTGCCAGGAGTAGTAAAGCCTAAAGTGCTTGGAATACTTCAAATCATGAATCGCTTAGAAGAAGACTTCGCCTTATTTGGAACTGGGCTCATGTTTTCGCTTTCTGCTATGATCAAACCAGTTGAAAAATTTCTTTATTTCAGGGACCGTGACAGTTATGAGGAATATGAAAAAAATCAACATTTAATGATTATTCTTTGATTTTTATTTTTCCGTCAGAAAATAAAAGTTATTCTTTGATTTTTATTTTTCCATCAGAAAATTAAAGTTATTCTCTGATTTTTATTTTTCCGTCAGAAAATTAAAATTATTCTTTGATTTTTACTTTTCCATCAGAAAATTAAAGTTATTCTCTGATTTTTATTTTTCCGTCAGAAAATTAAAGTTATTCTTTGATTTTTATTTTTCCATCAGAAAATAAAAGTTATTCTCTGATTTTTTTTTTCCGTCAAACAATAACATTTTTTTGATTTTTATACCCGATACACTCTGTGTTGAGGGTATGTTGCGTTTGTGCGCCTGTGTGTAACGCCCAGAATCAATCGAGATAGACCATATAAAAAGTATATAGAAAGTAGCAGCGCCACCAGGAGATTCGATTTAGACGTCTGTCCGTCAATTTCAATGCTTGAAATGCTTCAACTAACATAAATGCGCTTAAATGCGCATTCAAGAAGCTGTTTAGACTACAATTTTATAAGGTATTTTTTGCAAAACATACTTGGAGCACCATTAGTTGTTACTTAAATGAAAACAATAACCAGGAAAATCTTTAACAGCCGTAAATGTATATGTACAGATTTAATAACTTCAGTTCTTCCGTCAAGGCATACCGATATAAAAGTGGATTTTGTGATCAGTGGCGTGCCCAAAATATTTTGTTATGTGTCATCAATGGCACTCATGAAATTGGTTCGCCATACCTGGTGTATAGTATTTTTAAATAAGGTCACAGCAACCTCAAATAGAAAGACGTTTATTCGCTGACGGAAAAATAAAAATCAGAGAATAACTTTTATTTTCTGACGGAAAAATTAATATCAGAAAATAACTTTGATTTTCTGATAGAAAAATAAAAATCCAAGAATAACTTTAATTCTCTGACGGAAAACTAAAAATCAGAAATTAACTTTTATTTTCTGATGGAAAAATAAAAATCAAAGAATAACTTTAATTTTCTGACAGAAAAATAAAAATCAAAGAATAACTTTTATTTTCTGACGGAAAAATAAAAATCAGAAAATAACTTTTATTTTCTGATGGAAAAATAAAAATCAAAGAATAACTTTTATTTGTTGCTGAAGAAATAAAAATAACAAAATAAAAGTTTTTGCGATTTTCAGAAAGAACATGAAAATTACGTAATTATTGACTCACAAATCATGGGTCTACGAAGCGTATAACTCTTTGATTTTTTGATATGAATATTTGAACAATAATCGTTATTTTCGCTCTCTGCTTTATTTGCAAAATTTTTTTGTAAATTCCCATTGCCTACTTTAAAAATCTTTTTACCGATTCGGCAAGTTCAAAGTTTTTCACAGAAAAATCCGAATATCAAAGTGTCCATTTTTGCCGCTGTCGCTAGGCAGCGAAACCCTTACAGCGGCGAAAAACGGAAAGTATCTTTTGCGCTCAGCTCCTCGGTTTTTTATCGTAACTAAAGCATTGATAAAATTGTCAGCCCTTTTGATTTTTTCGATTCTATTCATTCGCAGGCACTCAACAGTCTACCTCGTCGAACAAATTCTTTTTTCGTTCGCAAAAAACCGATAGTAGTGCGGTCACGCCACGTTCTCGCGCACAAAAGTCCGAAGCAGCAAAAAAAGGAAACCATCAATCGCTCCGTGCAATATCGTCTTAGCCAACATCCTCGGCCCATCCACAGCGGGAGCCTAGTCGAGGTTTTAATTTTCGGCTTATTTCAAATCCGGTTACAGATTGTTTGGTTTATCCAAAAACAGTATTTAAAAAAAAAAAATATTCTCGTGAACAGGAAGAAGTGGAATAAGTGAAACACTTACCTCAACAACGCAATAAAACCAAATCAATCTCCAATTGTTTAAAATTAAATTAAAAATTATATCAATAACAACTTTAATCACTTTCCCCCGTAAAGTTTCATCAAATAAAATGCAAAAAAGAGTGCTTAAGAGCTTCTTAGAGGAACACATTTATTGGGGAAATACATTAGTTTATATTAAGTTCATTGGAATTCAAATAAAAAGTCAGAGGACACTGAAATTAAAACCAGATATGATATTAATTCTCAATTTTACCAATTTCCTCTACATTCTCAGCAACCAAAACTGTTATAGGTTTCTTAAAATGTTGTTCAATTGTACGGCATATTTTTGCGTCATTTTCCGTTTCAACCAAGTTTATAGCAATGCCATGTTTTCCTGAAATTCTCTTGCAAATGTAAAAGCTTAGTGTTTCTAATATTATGTGGTATAGCTTACCGAACCGGCCAGTCCGCCCAATACGGTGCAAATATGTTTCGCAATCAGCCCTCCCCTGCGCGTCAACAGGAAGATCAAAATTTACAACCACGGTAACTTGCTCTATGTCAATACCTGTATTTAGAGAAACAAGATTATCGGTTTCACGTATTTGTAAGATAATAAGATAATTAAGACGAGGCCACACCGCTAGTGTACTCTCATAAATTATGTTAGTTTTTAATATCCTATATAATTTTAATAATAAATAAATAAATAAGATAGTAAAAGTGCAAACGTTTTTATAGCTCAACGATTCCTATCAATGAAGCTTCCTGGCATATGGATATTAAAAGCTTTTTGGTATATTCTACGCCACTTTTTCTTATTATTAATATTAAAATTTTCTGCGGCTATTAACAGTGCCCGTCCTTGTCAGATTTTGAGGACAAAAATAGTTTTCATGAAAGGGGGGTGTAGCTTCACACCGCAAAAATTGGCAGTTAACGAGTTTTTCTAAAAGTCGTTTAATGGTGGAAATTATGTGTTATTTATGTGCTCTCATTCTCTGGATTAAATAAATTTTTATTTTAAAAATTTAAGGATTAAATCGAAGAAAATTCATTTTGGCAAGTACAGTACATTTTACCACAAAATACCGAGAAAAAACTTTTTTATCACAATTGAATTTTTTAGAAATGTATTCACATTTTATTCTTAAAAAAAAAAAAAATTATAAACATATTAACAAATTTTTATCCTTCAACAACGTACGCTAGAGTCAATCTAAGCTAGCTAGTACACGCGGCCTTGTATTCCGACCAAAACGGAGAGTTCCAATGTTCAAATCCCCGCGCAGTGAAATTAAAAGCAAGAAATTAAACATTGAAAAAAAAATTTTAAATTGAAAGAAAAGCACGGAAAAACCGAAAAAAGTGTGTAGCAATAATTTTTTTAACCATACCATTACAAATACTACTCAAAACGTTTGAGTCAATAATATGAACCGCCAATTGTTCTTCCAGAAAAGTCGCGGGCAACCGGACAAGTTCCTAAAAAGTTTCATTTCTCGGCGATAAGAAAGCAACAAAAGCGGACGATAAAAACGTCATCGGGGCGACTCGCGGAACACTCTTTCGCGATAGAAAATACTTGCTGGGTTTAAAAAGTTTTAAACATATATATTTGTGTCGGGTATTACATTTTCAGAGCTCTCCTTACTACACCACCCATACTTGTTTAAGTTTTTAAGTTTTCTTTCTATTTCAATATTTTTTAAATGTTCTTTTTCTTTCTTTTGATTTCCCTGTGTGGGGATTTGAACTCGGAACTCTCCATTTCTAGTCATGTGCTCACCTATCGACACCGCGTTCGGGAAACGAAAATGACGGGATTTTTTTTGTTAATAAGTTTAAAGTCAAATTGAATTTGGTTTTAACTATGAAAGTTTGTATTGTTTTTCAGTAGAAACTTTTTTTCCAGAAGACGGATACGCAATTTTTTTGTACGAAATTTCGAAAATCATCGTGTAAGCCTCCTCCAAAAAAGTTTTTGACAATGCTAGTCTGGAAGATGAATACGCGATATATTCGGGATTGCTCGCGTAATTTCGTTACAACCATACTCATATGGTCAAAAACGCGGACTGCCACGTTACATTCGTACGCAGTTTTGGTTTACCTCATTTAAAATCAACATTGGGTCTTACTTTCTTTATGCATATAACAAATTTCCTGAGACAACATATTTTGTGTAAAGGAAGCATTTTCAATGATGGGAACGGTAAAAAAGTTGTAAGCGTTTAAAGTGGACTGCCACGTTACAAAATTTGGAAGTGCTATTTGAAGTGTAGTAAAATTTTTCGAATTTCTGCTCTTCTAATTGACGAAAACATGAAATTTCTAGATAAATGATAGCCAAAGGTTCATAGACTAATATGCGTTTAAATTATAAAATATCATTGCAAAAATAAAAAGTCGAACGCGAAAATCCCCGTTACATTGTTGGACGGCCACGAATTTTTCAATTAACCCATTATAGTACATTGATGCCATATGGCATCACTTTGTCATGTTTCAGTTTTTCGGGCAATCCTCACTCATACATGAACAAATTCACATTGACACACATTCGATAGTTTTATTTTGTAGAGAAATGTTTGGCGCGTCTAACATTGACTTCACTTGGACATTTGCAATTGAACTTTCGTCCGAAAAGCATAATTAACACGAAACTCGAAAAAAAAAAATTCCGGTCTGTATTGGGTTAAAGAAGGGCGAAAAACAATGGATGTGTATAGTTACACAAGCCTGGATTCTTTATATTCGATTTTTTTTTTAGAAAGTGAATGTTTCAGGGACGTAGCTGTAGTACCTATCTTGGTACTAGTTTTTCGATCGGATAATCGTTTGGTTATAAAAACACAAAGGCTAACAGCTGACTCATGGCAGCTTGGTATCTTTTTTCGTTTCTGATAAGAAGTAAAGACGTATTTTTTAAAAGGCAAAAATACAGAAAATAAATCGATATAATAGAACGATAAAAAGGATTCACTACAGGCCTCAGAAGCGGGATTCTCCCCAGAACCGCCTTAAATTCGTACGATGTCATATATTATTCCCTTATAGACGCTCTTGAAAAAGCTGGTGTGGAGTTTGATAACAAACGCCACGTTTGCCGAACTACGCTAGCTTTACGACGAACTCGAGGATGAAAACATCATTGAAGTAGAGATGGATGACAATGAAGTGGACCTTCCATGTTATGACGAAAATCATCCGCCGCCTGAAACACAACCACAGTCAAGCGAATCGTAGCCAGTCCTTCAGCATAGGCAGCACGTTCAGTCAGAAGCACAGCAGGCAAAACCTCAGCAACTGCAGCACCTTAAGGCACAAACACAGCAGTCAACTTCTCAGCAACTGCAGCCTCGGCCGAGCCTTTACGCACGGCGAAAGAATCATCCTAGCGAGTACTTCTTATTTTTCTACAGCGCTAGCTGGTGAGAAAGCTCCTTCCCGATGAGAAGGAGAAACGATTCGTGAGTCTTCGATCAGTTTGATTAAAACGCGCTTCGCCGCTCCGCAAATAATTCAAATCGCAAACGAAAAAAAAGAAACCAAATTAAATATATGAAATCATAAAAGTCAAGTGACCAAAAAATCCCGAAAAGAAAAACAAAACCCGAAAAAACAGAAAAAAAAATTTCAACTAATTTTTCGCCAAGACATCCCCCTTTTTTTATTTAATCGCCGGTGAATTCACCATTGTGTTTTAAAATTAAGTGGGCCAAGAAGGCAATTATCAGTTAAAAAATCAACTCTCAAATCTCTATTCGCGTCGCGCAATCGCCGGCAAATTAAACCACACCACGAACTAACCGACAATCCAAAAAAAACCAACGTCACTCAGCGATCACTCCACGACGACCAGCAATCACAGGTACGTCTCCTCCTTGTTGTCCCTCACACTAACACTAATAAATATAGTGCCTATGGGATATAACTAGCGGATATGCATCTCTTATCCATTCATTTGCCGAAAAATATATAGCAGAAGCATGAGCGTTTTTATTTCAGGTCACTATATATAAAAACACTAGGACTATAACCCCTGCCGCTTGACAAGCACTTTTTGATTAAATCCATTAACTGAGCCACAAAAATCACACACAAATACCAAATCCATCTCAAGAAAAAAGCCCATTTTTCCATTTATCCTCATCTGAGTTCAACTAACGGTAGTACCTATGGGTTATGATTATATTAAGGAAACAGAAAGAATAATAGACACAAATAAAAAACTCTTATTTCACAAGTTAGGACAAGAAAACATTTCATTCCATGATTGCCAGCAGGTAAATAAATTAGAAATTGTGATAAAATCAGTTCCAGAAAAAATCCGTTCACGCTTCGAAAACCTCCTTAGCGATTCCAAGACAGTATTTTCAAATCCAAATGAGAGCTTACCATTTAATATTACAGTTGTAGCTACAAAATGAACCAAAGATTCCGAACCTGTGTACTCCAAGCCTTTGCCATACAACACATCCGCAGCACCCATTGCAAATGAATAAATTCAAAAACTTTTAAAATACGGAATAATTGAACCTTCCAAATCTCCATACAAAGCGCCCATGATAGTAGTAAAAAAGAGTGGGCAGAACGGATCACCCAAACACTGATTGGTATTTGATTATCAAAAACTAAATGAAACAAGTAAGTATTTTTGTTCAATTTCTTTATGAAAACCGCCCCTTTGACACGCCCATTTTTCAAGTCGGAGGCTTAAATATACACTCAAATTCTTAGTTTCATAGAAAACATTTCCAAAAAGTCAGATTTTGAGATTTTTGTGACAGACCCTAACAGGTTGGCTGATAAGTCCCCGGTCTAACAAAGAAAAACACATTTTTTTGTCAAAATTCATTTTTATTATTCAATATAGTTCCCTTCAAGAGCGATACAACGATTATAACGACCTTCCAATTTGTTGATACCATTTTGGTAGTACTCCTTCGGTTTTGCCTCAAAATAGGCCTCAGTTTCGGCGATCACCTCTTCATTGCAGCCAAATTTTTTCCCTGCGAGCATCCTTTTGAGGTCTGAGAACAAGAAAAAGTCGCTGGGGGCCAGATCTGGAGAATACGGTGGGTGGGGAAGCAATTCGAAGCCTAATTCATGCATTTTTGCCATCGTTCTCAATGACTTGTGGCACGGTGCGTTGTCTTGGTGGAACAACACTTTTTTCTTCTTCATATGGGGCCGTTTTGCCGCGATTTCGACCTTCAAACGCTCATAACGACATATAATAGTCACTGTTGATGGTTTTTCCCTTCTCAAGATAATCGATAAAAATTATTCCATGCCCATCCCAAAAAACAGAGGCCATTACTTTGCCAGCGGACTTTTGAGTCTTTCCACGCTTCGGAGACGGTTCACCGATCGCTGTCCACTCAGCCGACTGTCGATTGGACTCAGGAGTGTAGTGATAGAGCCATGTTTCATCCAATGTCACATATCGACGCAAAAACTCGGGTGTATTGCGAGTTAACAGCTGCAAACACCGCTCAGAATCATCAACACGTTGTTGTTTTTGGTCAAATGTGAGCTCGCGCGGCACCCATTTTGCACAGAGCTTTTTCATATCCAAATATTGATGAATGATATGACCAACACGTTCCTTTGATATCTTTAAGGCCTCTGCTATCTCGATCAACTTCATTTTACGGTCATTCAAAATCATTTTGTGAATTTTTTTGATGTTTTCGTCGGTAACCACCTCTTTCGGGCGTCCACTGCGTTCACCGTCCTCCGTGCTCATTTCACCACGCTTGAATTTTGCATACCAATCAATTATTGTTGATTTTTCTGGGGCAGAGTCCGGAAACTCATTATTAAGCCAAGTTTTTGCTTCCACTGTATTTTTTCCCTTCAGAAAACAGTATTTTTATCAAAACACGAAATTCCTTTTTTTCCATTTTTTTCACAATAACAAAAGTTGCTTCACAAAAGACGCTCTATCTCACAAACTAATTGACTTACAGACGTCAAATTTTGACACGAATCATTTGAAGGTTGCCACTATATAAAAATAATATGCATTTAATACTAGCGACGCCATCTATGTGTCAGACCGGGGACTTATCAGTCAACCTGTTAGTACTGGAGGTACCGTTAATAATGGACCGATCAAGGAAATTTCTTGGGAGGATGATTATGGCCACAAAGGCAGCATAAGTGCCAAATTTCGTTCAACTTTTATTTAAATTTCGGGTGTAGTAGACAATTTTCGAAAAACTACCTTCTGCCACGCCAACTTTTCCAATTTTTGGATATCATATTACTTACCTTTAAACATGTTCAAATATCCACTTTCATCAAAATATCTTGAAAAACTTCGATTTTAAAGCAGTTTTTGTGATTTTCGTAACAGACCCTAGTACTGGAGGTACCCCTTAAAATGGTCCGATCGGGTCCATTCCTCTTACTCATATCCCCGTGAGCACGCATCCCGAATTTTGTCAAGATAGCGCCTCTCCTTCGATAAGAAAACTGTATACAGACAGACAGACGGACGGACTTGTCTAAATCGAATCTCCTGGTGACGCTGATCATTTCTAAATATATTTTGTATGCTCTATTTCGACTGGTTCTGGGTGATACACACAACCACACAAACGCAATATACCCTCGACACAGAGTATGTCGGGTATAAAAACTAATCCTGACCGCTACCCAATCCCCGAGACTTCACCTTGACCAATCTAACTTTTTTTTCCACGATCGACCTCAAAACAGGATTGCACCAAATTCTACTAGACAAAAAAGACAGGGGAAAACAGTCTTTTCCATCAACAACGAGAAATTCGAATTTTCTAGACTACCTTTTGGGCTCAGGAACGCTCCAAGTGTCTTCCAAAGCAGTGCCGTAGCAATTCTGTTTTGCGTGAGGGGGAAAAATTATTTTTCCAATTTGCGTGGGGGGCAAAATTATTTTTTCAATTTTATTCATGGGCAAAAACAAAAATGCGTGGGGGCAAGGCCCCCTCTTGCCCATATGGTTGCTACGGCACTGTTCCAAAGGGCCATAGATGACGTCCTACGTGATTATATAGGGCGCTGCTGCTACGTGAACACCGGCGATGTCATTATTTTTTATAAAACAGTAGACAATCATTTGAATCACCTTAAGTGTGTCTTTACAAAATTTGTGCAAGCAAATATGCGTGTGTCGGCAGAAAAATTTAAGTTTTTAAAGGAAGCTTTTAGGTTTCCTTGTCGAAAAAGAATGAAATTAGGGTTTTAACACAAATTTATAGAGGACTATGGTAAAATCGCTCGGCCCCTCACCTGCCTGCTCAGAGGAGAAAACGGTCACATCTTAGCTCTGATGTCTAAGAACGTTCGCTTAACTCCTTTCAGGATATAAGGAACGTCTTGGCCTCTGAGGACGTCCCCTTTCTCAACCCAGGTTTTAAAAACCCATTTGACCTCAAGACCGACGCTTCCTCCTATTCTATTGAAGCGGTTTTGTCGTAGGAAGTCCGCCCAATCACAATTATCTCCCGTACGCTGAACTATAGTGTGGGCTTTGAAAACACAAAAAAATTACCTCTACGGCGCTCCGAACATCAATATCCACACCGACCACCAGCCCCTCACATTTTCTATTTCAGACCGTAATCCTAACACCAAATTAAAAATATGGAAAGCCTTCGTGGAGGAATATTCTCCCAATTTCGTATACGAACCAGGACAAGAAAATCTGATGGCGACCGAACTCTCAAGGCAATTAAAAACGCCCTAACGCAATCGAGTGATACAGTTCATAGCGAACATTCGCTAACCGCAGCCATCCCAAAAGTTTCCGTTCTTATCAATTGCTTTATTAACCAGATAATCTTAGAAAAAGGCTTAGAGGACAATTAAATAAACAAAATTTTATTAAAAAAGTAGATCAGACACAATGTAATATTTTCTTCAACGTCATCATTGGTTGAAACTCTCAAAGACTAAGTGTGCCCCGTAAGAGTAAACGGAATATATTTTTCCTGGGAAATTTTAATTCAAATCCAGAACAACATAGTAGAGGCATTTCCTAAAGTTGAAACGAAATATTCAGGCAAAATGGCACAAAACATGACTAATGCAGACGATCAGTGCAAAAACGTGCTAGAGCCAATAGAGAATTCAAATAAAATTACAATCAAATAATTGAAGAATACAGCTTTAATAGCCTTAAAAAAAATTACTTAAAGAATAGATAGAGAGCTGCAAAACGTGCAAAGAAAACAAATACGAGCGTAACCCTGGCAAAATCCCCATAGGCGTCACTCTTATCTCCAAACACCACACAAAAGCCGCTTAATGGAAATAATACTCCAATTCAACAAACCCAGAACACTAGCGACAGACAACGAAGGTGCCTTTACCTCTAACTCCATCAGGGACTTGCTCTCTAAGGAATTTAACATATCTCTTCCAGGCACGGCGGAACACCAAAAATCGGAGTGGGTAGTAGTCATGGCACCATACGACAGAGCAAAAAAATTTATTTACTTTATTCATTATAACAATACTATTTATTAAATATTTAACAAAAAAGTATTCTCCTTAGCTTATAAAAAAGAAACAAATATAACTCCTTACTGTGGTATGTTACAGTGCAACTCGTTTAACTCAATTTCTAATAGAATATGAGTGAAAATATCTCAAGTTGACCACTTTTTTTCGATGGTAGGATTTTCGACTTTTTTTTAAGTCACTGTCCGTTTTTGCCGCTGTCGCTACGCAGTTAAATCCCACCAGCGGCGAAAAAACGGGAAAAAGGAGGGCAGCACTTCGAGCCCAGCTGCTCGCCCCTTTTCCCGCCGGGCTTGACTGGCAACACCGGCCAAGTTTAAAATCATTCCAAAAGTATAGTTGAAGGTAACACGTCCGCGAAAAATAACCGATCCGCAATCATAAACGTTCCGCAAGCTTGAAGCAAATTTCAGTAAACAAAAGTGTAAAGTGCGGGCCGCGTTCGCGTTTGCTAATTGAATTATTATTCGGGACTTTGTTTAAGACCGCGCACAACAGCAACACCAACAACAGCAGCAACAATAACAGGAACCACAGCAACAGCAGAAACAGCAGCAGAAACAACGTCAACCACGACAGCAGCAGAAACAACGGCAACCAAGGTACGTGATTTTTTATTGACTTACAAACGATTTCCCTTTGCCCCATTTCGGTCGCCAGACCAATAACTCTTTACGGGCCCAAACAGTCACAATAACCAGTAACAAATACAATTTGAACAGTTTTGCGAAATTCGAATTTTAACGAAAGTTATTGTCAATATCATTTTTTTCGGAATGAAATCGCTTAATTTTTTTTATGCATCTGTTGCATGTATCTTGCCAATTTTTGGTTTGAAGATTGTCAATAAGACACACTTCAGAATGAAATTTTGTTTTTGTAAATTAACGGGGTTTTGTAAAATATATAAGCAATTGAAGTAAACAAATTCAAATAGCTATAACGGGGCTATCGATTTTGATATTTTTCGTTATGGAATAATAATCCTTATTCTACATATTATATAACACACAATATAAAAAAATCGAAGCCTAAATCGAAGCCTATATCGAAGCTCTTTGGTTGTATGTTCATTTACGTTTCGGCATTGCGGACGCTTGTACAGTAAAATGTAGCTCTTGCTTTTTTAGAAGATTTTGCAAAAAAATTTCTTTACAAATTTTGAGTAAGTTTTGGAGTGGGTAATTACCTATACCCTAAAAATCGGACTGGGTAGCAGTCCCATACTACCCACACCTTTCGCCGGGCCTGATCTCTTCACACTATTCCCTCATTACATAGCCAGAGTAACGGACAAGTGGAGCGGTTCCACTCCACACTCGGAAAATTTGCTAGGTGTTCAAAAGGTTCTAAGACCGACGTAATCGAGACCGTCCTAATAGCCACATACAAGTTTAACAATCGCGTCCACTCAATCATTAGTTACAATCCAATCGACATTTACTTCAACAACTCACAAGAGATTCTAACAGAAATTCGATTAAAACTAACTAAAAAACAAAACAAGGATCTGGCGTACCCCAACCGAAAAGCTAAGTTGAAAAATTTCAACGTTGGAGATAGACTTCGTAAAAAAGAACAGAAGATTAACAAACAATTTTTAAAAAAATACCAAGAAAAATAGTACAAGCAGAAATAGGAACACCAAGAGATTCAATTATCCAGCAGTGCTATGACACTAGTTTACGAAAATTGTGACCTGCACCATGTGATGTCCATTTCTTTAGTAAAATTTCCTGCTGAATCCGAATATGTACTCAGATAATTTTTAAGTAGAACAGTTTTTAAGAAATAGGCTGTTCTCCATATTTCGAGTTTTGGAAAAAAAGTATGGTTGGTAAATTTCAATTATCTTCGGAATTACTTAACTGATTTCAAATTCTTAACTAAAAAATTAAGGGCAATTCAATTCCCCATCAACGACGCCTAAAACACCTTTTGATCCTACCATGGCTTAGAAGCGATGATCAAACATTTCCAGAAATTTGTTTCAGTTTTAACAAAATTTCTTTTAAAAATCCCTTTTTATCAAATGAAAATTAAACAAATTTTCTAGAAATGTTCATTCATAGCATCTAAGCTAATCGTAGCATCAAAATGTGATTTAGGCATCGTTGATTGGAAATTCAACTACCCTTAATTTTATAGCTAAGAATTTAAAATCGTTTAATGTCCGCAGATAATTGTAATTTACCAACCATACTTTTTTCAAAATTAAAAAACAAAAAACAGCCTGTATCTTTAAAACTGTTATACTTAAAAGTTATCTGACTACATATTCAGATTCAGCAGAAAATTCTACCAAAGAAATGATCATCAAAAGTCGAAGGTCGCAAATTTTTCAAGTTTTCGTAAACTAGTGTTATCAGTGAAATACTGCATATATATCATTCAAGATATGATTTACAAATTCGCAACGAGAATTTCATGAAATAAAGACAAAATTGAATAACACAGTCCAACACATAATTCGCGAACCACTTTTTGTTTGGCGTTCCTGAAAGTACTGCCCAAATCCAGCAAAACTGCGTTTTTCATTTTTCCAAATTGGCTACCGTTCGCGAGATATGGCGGTTCAAAGTTTTTGGCTCCAAGGGGATTTATATATAAGTAGATAAATGAGATAAAAACCACGACGAGCCTCGAACCGGATGCTTCTCGCTTCAGACGCCAGAACTCGTACATTATTCCACATTGCCAATGTAACACCCGTTCTAATAAACCCTTTAAATGTTGTAGAATTTGAACGAGTTTTATTTTTGCACACTGTTGTTTTATTCTTACGAGTACGTGCTATGGACGATTGGAGGTTCGACAAAGACTGAGTTCTTAAAGGCATCGCTAGTTCGCTCGATACCTCTAGCTTAATTCTTATTTCTAGTTGCGTCAGCTTCCCACGGTGCGCGATCGCGGCTCTCGGACATAATATCGAAAAAAATAAAAAAAACATAAAAAAAAAAGGGACAATGAGGCAAAGTATTTTGCTGCACCGACAAAATGTGCCCTCCGAGGAACTTTGTCTCATTACTTGAATTTGAAATATTAGAAATATGCAGAGAGCTTAGTGCGGAATAAGTATGTAAGCGCATAGATATCCGCGCGACTTAATTATATAACCGAAAAGTGAAAAGGAATATGAGCAGGGAATGAACCGAAACGAATAACGGTAACGGTAACAAATAATTTACGAATAACGGTATGGGTAGAGGTAAAGGTTTTTTTGTATAACGGTAAGGGTTTTGCCGGTATATACCGGTAATTGTATACATTGATTCATAAAATGCAAAACACATACATGGGTCATTCTTTTACAAACCGTACGGATTTAATAAAAAAAAAATACCGATGTCTTCAAATTGGATGAAAAATTGCATACTATACAATTGAACAGATTTAATTAACATGTCATTCAAGATTTCGCTCAAAAAAATTTTTTTTCGAAAATATCCACACATGAATGTTCGATGATTTCGTTGATTTTCGAAAATCCTCTCTCACTTGAAGTGCATTATCTCGACTTGTGTTAATCGGATCAATGTCGGTTTTTTTTTTATTTTGTACTTTGTTACAATAACTTTTAAAATATAATTTAAAAAAATTTCTTTTTCTTAAACAAATTATATTAATAACAATAATATTTTTTAAACCGTTAAAACATGCCTTATATGATTTTCAGACGTACAACGAAATCTCGGGATTTCAGAACAAAATTGAAATCGCCTGGATTTCAAATGTCAAATTTGTTCGAAATTTTTCTGAAATCTCGAGATTTCGTTGCACGTCTGGAAAGCATATTAGCCCCAGGTAAAATCCATTCAAAAAAATATCAGCTTATTCTCCATTCTTTTAAGCGGAAAATATATTTTTCCCAAGATGGAGTCTTTCTTAGATTGGCAGATATTAAATATTTACGCGCGCAAGTCGAGTTAAGTCAATGTCGCAACGTGTTAAACAATTGCAATCGAGCACGCTGCTGTATGAAGTTAGTGAGCGTAGAGCGTACGTTTGTCATTTATTCGTTCAAACTGTTTTTAAGTGAAGTTAAAAAAAGAGTTCAGAACAATTTCATAAGAATTTGAACCCCCAATTTGTTGACAAAGTTTTTAATTTATAACTCGTTTTAATGCAATTTAAATCAAAACTCCTATGTTTTTGTTGTATTTATTTTTATATTCTCTCTCAACAAATTTGGCGTAAATTTATTAAATTATAATAGAGCACATAAAATATAAAAATATACATTTTGTTGATGTATTCGATAATGATTCAATCATAGCAAAGGTCTTACAATAAAATGTTTACGTCGAATACATCAACAAAATGTATATTTTTATATTTTATGTGCTCTATTATAATTTAATAAATTTACGCCAAATTTGTTGAGAGAGAATATAAAAATAAATACAACAAAAACATAGGAGTTTTGATTTAAATTGATTTTTTTTAATTATATTTTAAAAGCTATTGTAACAAAGTACAAAATAAAAAAAACCCGACATTGATCCGATTAATACAAGTCGAGATAATGCACTTCAAGTGAGAGAGGATTTTCGAAAATCAACGAGATCATCGAACATTCATGTGTGGATATTTTTGAAAACAAAAATTTTTGGAAAAAAATCCTGAAATACGTATGGAGTTATTTGATGCATAGAAGCTGTAAAAAAAATTTCAGGCGATTTAAAAATGTCATGTTTTTTAAGTGTTCGATTTGTAAAAGAATGACCCACATACTTCCTGAGATTTTGAGAAAAAGAAATTGACGCGAAAATTTCAAATATCGTCCTCCTGACCACAAAATCAAACTTAAAAAAAAATTGGGTTTTCAGATATAATCTGATTTAGTGAGCCAGAAAAAAACCATTAGAAACCAGAAACAAAATTAAAGTTTCATTTTGTCGACTTGTGTAATTTACTTCATGTTAGTTCAGGCCCATCCCATCAAGCTAAATACGCGTATTAATCGGGATTATTCGCAGCTTTAATAGCAGGATTCTTTCCGTCACATGCAAATGGGCGAATATAGATTATAATTGTGTATGTTGTGTACGTGTAACACCTGTCACACACTGTCGAAGGTAAAACCCAGCCAACGTTTAAAATAGAATTTTATTGTCTATCCCAAAGAAGTAACGTCTTAGGCTCTCCTAGAAAATAGTTGGAAGAGAGATCAGTTTTTATAAAACCAAATTACCCTGCTATCGCGCATTTAACTTTATTCGGGCGTAAAGAAGATCATTTGCGATTCATGGAAACGAACGAAAATTGCAACGTTTTGTCTAAATGCATTCGACAGAATTAAGTGAAGTTGTAAGCTTTCAGAAATGGTTTAGCTAAGGAGAAGTGCGGTTGAAGTGAGTTTGGTTTTCAAATAAATTAATAAATATTGTTTTTATACCCAGCGTAAGCGGGGTATATTAGTTTTGTGCAAATCTTGTAACAGGGAGAATTAAGCTCCGGAGATATAGAAAAATATATATAGAAATGATCAGGATCAAAAACTGAATCGATTTAGACATGTCCGTCTGTCCGTCCGTCCGTCTGTCCGTCCGTCCGTGGTCGGATCTCCTCCGAAACGGCTGGACCAATCAAGTCGAAATTTGGCACACAGGTATATCGGGATCCGAGTATGATCCTAAGTAAAAATGGGAGACATCCGCCCACTGCCACGCCCACAAATGAATTTATTGTGTTTTCAATAAAATACTTGTAACTTGCGAACCACTCAACACATTCCATTGATATTTGGTGTGCTGGTAAACTACGAAAAGGGACATTTTTTGGCAAAAAATGGACGCCGCCCTCCTCGAGCCACACCCACAAATAAGCCCAAAAATAAGGTCTTATCGTAACTTCCGAAGTAAACGGCATAGAAGCTTCAAATTCGCAGCATAGGTTGACCAAGGCAAATGAAAGGTGTAGGAATAAAAATTTATGTAGCCGCCCACTGCCACGCCCACAAATAGAGAATTTTCATAACTTCCGAAGTAAAAGGCGTAGAAGCTTCAAATTCGCAACATAGGTTCACCAAGGCGAATGAAAGGTGTAGGGAAAAATTTTTTGTGGCCCGCCCACTGCCACGCCCACAAATGAAGATTTTTCGTAACTTCCGAAGTAAAAGGCGTAGAAGCTTCGAATTCGCAACATAGGTTCACCAAGGCGAATGAAAGGTGTAGGAAAAAAATTTTTTGGCCCGCCCACTGCCACGCCCGCAAATAAAGATTTTTCGTAACTTCCGAAGTAAAAGGCGTAGAAGCTTCAAATTCGCAACATAGGTTCACCAAGGCGAATTAAAGGTGTAGGGAAATAATTTATGTTGCTCTCCCACTGCCACGCCCAAAAATAGAGAATCAAAACATAGTGCGCTCATAATGTCGGGACGCTGAGTATTTCAAAGTCGGGCTTGACCGACTTTAGCTTTCTTACTTGTTTAATTTTCAAATCGTTTATTTTAAATCATATCTTCAAAAGTTATTAATATTAAAATTATTTATCATATTTATCTCTTTGAAAAACTCTATGAATAAAACCAAGTTGAGTTGTGTCATAGGACACCATATAAGAACGAAGTTCATTATGGTATTTCTAAATGGTAGTAAATATTAGGTGTAGTAAAAAGAAATCCATTATTTTTGCATTAAATTGACGGCTTTATTTAAGATAGTTAGCATGACCCGATTTAGGTCAAAATATGCGCCGTTTTGTTCGATAACTTGTTGCCATTTTAAAGGTAATTTCAATTATGCCTCTCTCATAGAAGCCCTCGTTCCTATTAGCAAAAAATTGAGACAGTCGAATTTCAGAAGCCTCTCTTGAAGCGAATGTTTCACCAGCAAAATTATTCGCCATGGACAGGAACAGATGGTAATCACTTGGTGCCAGGTCCGGACTATAAGGTGGATGCAGAAGAACCTCCCAACCAAACTCCCGGAGCTTCTGGCGAGTCACTATCGATGTGTGTGGCCTGGCGTTTTCCTGATGGAACACAATTCCTCTCTATTGGCCAAAGCTGGCCGCTTATGGGCGATTGCTTCCTTCAGACGGTCCAATTGTTGACAGTAGAGTTCCGAGTTAAGAGTTTTGCCGTATGGGAGCAGCTCATAGTAGATAATTCCCTGCCAATCCCACCAAACACACAGCAAAACCTTCCTGGCCGTCAATCCTGGCTTGGCCACCGTTTCCACCGGTTCACCGTATTTCGACCACGACCGTTTTCGCTTGACGTTGTCGTAAGTGACCCAATTTTCATCACCAGTCACCAACCGCTTCAGAAATGGGTCGATTTTGTTGCGGTTCATCAGCGATTCGCAGATGGAAATTCGGTCTGTGAGGTTTTTTTGCGTTAAACTCGTGTGGCACCCATACATCGAGCTTCTTTGTGTATCCAGCCTTATTCAAATGGTTCCAAACGGTTTTTTTGTGCAATCTTTAGCTCTTTTGCAATGGAAACAGTGCTAACATGACGGTCGGACTCGATAATTTCCATGATTTTATCGACATTTTCGACAATTGGCCTTCCAGTGCGTGGTGCATCCTTGACATCGAAGTTACCGGAACGGAATCGACGAAACCAAAATTGCGCATGATTGGCTGTTACAGTATCAGGTCCATGAACGCTATTCACATTTTCAGCCGCCTGGCTTGCGTTTTCTCCCTTATCGAAGAAAAACTGTAAAATATAGCGAATTTTCTCTTTGCTGATGTCCATCTTTGACAAGGCTCTCAAACAAAACTGAATCAATCAATCAATAAAAGTGTCAAAAAAGCTTTTTTAGTAGGAACTGTCATCTTCTAATGCCCCCTAGCGGAACACGATCGGACTTATACAACGCGAGATGCAGATAAATAACGCCATCTATTGGAAAAATAATGGATTTCTTTTTACTACACCTAATATAATTCGCAGCAAGGGTTTTTATTAATCGAAAAATATATGTATACAAGACGGCCGTAAGACAAAACTTTTTTTCATTCCTTTTGTGTTTTTAAACATAAAAATGCACAATCGAAGGTTATTGTTCTGCTGTTGTGCTGCAAATTATACTAATAAAGGTGCTCTAACACAATATGTATCGAGCAATATGACCTGTCAAATTTCATTACGTATTCCTGTCAAAATTGGTTTGGAACATGCATTGTCTTTTTTGCACTCACACGACACATATATGTCATGTCGATTAATTCCTTTGTTTTAAAATAATCAATTAATTAAAATGCAAACTATATTAACCTTTGCCGACTCCATTTCGCGCAATTTTTATTGTCAAAAATAAACAGCTGTTTTCGAGTGTGCACATATACGATTATCAAATTAGTTTGAAAATCGAATAAAGGAAGATGCAATATTGTGTGAGAGCACCTTAAGTGCGAACTTTTATTCTTAATGGTGATAAACTTTAAACTGTCAGCTGTTTGTTGTTTTCAACTGTTTTTTACAAGCGAAAATACGATACAGTAGTTTCGCTATATAAGAAAGTTGATTTTGCCAAGAAATTTAATTCTTATATCCGGTATTTTATTATATAAGCACCCGTTTATAAGAAAACTATTTCGTATAAAAAAAAACGGTTATAAGAAAATCTTTTGTTATATAAACTACCGATATTTTAAAATAAAGTGTTCAATTTTTGATAAACCAAGTTTCTTATATAAACATTTTTTACATACAAAAACAGTTTTTGGTTTTGGCAAACAGTTTCTTAAAGGCGAGTTTTTCTAACATACGAGTTTCTTATATACAAAAATTTTTGTACAGAGCCTAATATAAACAGACTCGGCGCCCTGAGATTCCTTTCTTAAAAGCGGGTTTCTCTTATATACGAGTTTTTTGTATAGCGAAACTACTGTACAGTATAATCTGCTTAGCTGCATTCAATTATTTTCCAGACAATTTTATGTACTTACGCGAAAAACGCACCTACCCAATTTTTTTTTTTTGCTGCTTTTTTTTAGGAACAAAAAACATATTTAACTTTTGTAACAAAAGGAAAATTCTTTCATAACTGACTAGAAATAAAAAAAAATGCAATAAAATGAAATGAAAAAAAATTTGAGGTTTATCGTCTTCAACCTAGCTTAAACTTTTTGATGGTTTAAACTTTCAAATGATAGTCGCTATGAGAGTTTAAACCAGGTTTATTAATTTTGTATCAAAATTTTTGAATAATTCTAATAAAGCAAAGGCATTTTAGGTCGATAGGAAAGCGTTTGAAATTCAAAAGATAAATTTTCAACAGGGCTGTTAAAGAAACATTTTACTATGAAATTTTATATCAAAAACCAAAAACAGGATGCTCTTAAAGCGAATGTGCACCTAAGTTTAATGCAGCTAAAAGATAAATTTTCATACAAATACAGATAAAAATGCTGCCGTGGAATATCTTTGTGCAGGTATGTAACTTCATGTGCGCTAAAGGGATCTACGCTCTAAAGCAGCAAGTAAATTTCCTATACCAAACACATGTAGAAACAAGTAAGAAAGCTAAAGCCGGTCAAGCCCAACTTTGAAATACCCAGTGTCCCGCCATTATTGGCGCACTATATTACGAAAAATCTCCATTTGTGGGCGTGGAAGTGGGCGGGCCACGTAATTTTTTTCCCCTGCACTTTTCATTCGCCTTGTTCAACCTATGTTGCGAATTTGAAGCTTCTACGCCTTTTACTTCACAAGTTACGATAAACCCTTATTGGTAGGCTTTTTTGTGAGCGTGGCTCGAGGAAGACGGCGTCCATTTTTCCCGAATATGACCCTTTTCGTAGCTTACAATAAATTCATTTGTGGGCGTGGCAGTGGGCGGATGTCTCCCATATTTACTTAGTATCAAACTCGGATCCCGATATACCTGTGTGACAAATTTCGACTCGGTTGGTCCAGCCGTTTCGGAGGAGATCCGACCACAGACGGATATGTCTAAATCGGTTCAGTTTTTCATCCTGATCAAGAATATATATATATATATGTCTATATCTACGTAGCTTTTAAGAAAGGAATCTCAGGGCAATAAGTCTATTTATATTAGGCTCTGTACAAAAATTTTTGTATATAAGAAACGTGTATGTTAGAAAAACTCGCCTTTAAGAAACTGTTTACCAAAACCAAAAACTGTTTTTGTATGTAAAAAATTTTTATATAAGAAACTTGGTTTTTATAAAAAACTTAACACCCCTGATTTCAAATATCGGTAGTTTACATAAAAAAAAATTCTTATAAACGGTTTTTTTTTTTTATAAGAAAGAGTTTTCTTATAAACGGGTGCTTATATAATAAAAAACCGGATATAATATGGCATTCAGACGGCATCGAAATCCCGGGATTTCGCCACTTTTGAGGATTTCAGCCGATATCCAGTCGAAATCCAGGGGATTTCCCATACAAATGAATGTCAAACGAAATCCGCTCAGAAATTGGATTTCAACGAAATCCCAAGAGAAATCCGGTACAACTGAATGCAACTCTGTGTTTTTCGATATGTATCGAAGAAATGCTGCAACACTACTGTCAAATTTTGAAAAGACCAAAGTAAACAAATGGGCAATGCTGTCACACGCAAACGAAAAATTCCCTACAAACTAAAAAAAAAATCCCCACAAGTCTTTACGTTTTTCCCTACCACAAATATCGTTATATATTTTTTTAAATAATATGCCTCTTGCATACAAAAATGTATGAGTAGCCATGAATATGGTAGGCTAATATTTTTGAGAATCTTTCAGGGTAGTCTGGAACTCCGAATCGTACTAAAGTCATTTAAAATTTTTTTTTTTTTTTTTTCAAATATAAGAAGTTTCTTTCAAAAATTAAGTTTTTTTGTTGTGGTTCAAGTAAAAATGATTTCATTAAAAATATGAATAGGCTTTATCTTGTAGCGGTAAATAAAACAGTTTTCAATTTATTCAAAAAAGGCCATGGGCGTAGGCAGGGAGGGGGGGGGGCAGGGGGGGAGCTTCCCGCCCCCCGCCCCCCTGACTTAAAAGCACGCCTAGAAAAAAATTTTAACAATAATTTGGAAAAATAATTTTTGCCGACATAAAAATTAGTATTTTGATAAAACTCTGCGCATACTTTGTTTTAAATAATTGTTAAATGAGTTATAACAGACCACATACAAATTTATAGAGCTACTCAAATTTTCTACACTCTCAGTCGCAATTGTTGAACACCAAGGCTGCCAGCAGACGAGCGGTTGTCTGCAGGCAGCCTAATTGTGTTTTGGCCTTTGAAATTGCTAAGTCGGCCTTTACATTGATCGATTGTCGATGCGATTTTAACGATTTTTTCGAATTCCTTTTTGAAATCGTCTTCCGTCGGCGTTTTCTTACACACTGCACAGTTTTTAAGCAACCGAAATCGGCATAAAAATCGGTGGCACGGCTAGTACAAACGGTTTTGACCGCTTCACTTTCGTCCCATGCTAACACACGCAAAAATCGATGAGAGCTGCTGGCCGACAATCGATCAATGTAAAAGCCGTCTAACCTTTTAATAGCACAAATTTTTCAATAATTTGGCAATCTCAACGTTGCGCGATAATGTAGTAACCAGTGTTGGAATTGGAAAATTTCTATTTTGTACTTTTTGGAGTCAAACAAATATTTTCCATACATTAAAAAATTATTAAAAAGCTAAACAAAACGTTACATTCAATAAACAATTTACTTTTTTCAATTTGATTCCTACCTAACTTTTTTTAAATTTGCTTTTCCAAATAGAAAACAAAAGAAATTATAAATGTACCAGAAATATGTGAAAATGCGCTTAGGTATTTTTCGAAACAAAAATGTACTTAAAAAGTACAAACTACTTCTTTTTCCAACCTTGATAGGAACCAAGCAAAACGCGAAATTCGGTAAATAACGGCATTAGAATAAACAAGAAAATGAGAGCAGCACTATACATTGTAAGAGTGAAGTATTTTGCCTATTAAATATTGCGAAGTTATGGATATACGAAATTTTTTGGTCAAGCGCAGTAATATGTTTATGTGAAGTATAAACTTAACTTATGAAAGCTCTTTGACATTTAAATAGCGAACTCAAAGCAACTTTGAAAATACGAGAAGCTTCTCAAATAGTTCGAAGTTCCGAGAAAAAACTTCCGAAAATCGCTGAGAAAGAGCTAGGTAACAACAATACCTCAACACCAGTCAGCGATGGCATTCCTTGAAAACAATCCCGTCGATCTGCTTTTATACTCCGGTTATGAAAAGCTTGTTGCGGAAAATAAGAAATTTTTAACATCAATTGTATCAACCATTATATTTTGTGGGACTCACGATCTACCCTTAAGAGGAAAAGAAAATCAAGGAGGTAAGAACAACTCTATGAGGAATGCTATCCTAAAATATTCAAATAACTCATTCATGCGATTTCTTTTTCGTTATAAAAATATTTGGAGTCAATATAAATTTAATATATTGTTTTTTGTGATACAGGTGTATTTTATGACTTGCTTCATTTGAAAATTTCGTCTGGTGATTGTCGACTGAGAAAGAAAATAGAAGACGGAAAAAAAAATGCTTCATATACGTCACCATCGATACCAAATGAAATAATAAGTATTTGCGCATCCGTTCTGAAAGAAAAAATTACAGAAGATATAAAACAGGCAACTGCTTTCAGCATACTAGCGGATGAGACTGCCGATATTTCTGGAAAAGAACAATTGTCGATTGCAGTTAGGTTCTTTGATGAAAACCGCATGCTTTTGCGTGAAGAGTTTTTGGGTTTTGTGGAGCTGCATGCTATGGATGCTGAAACTATCGCAGATGCGATTCGCCGCTTTATTGATTTTATAGGGCTTGATCCAGAAAAATGCGTCGGACAAGGTTATGATAGGTGCGCGACTATGGCAGGAAAGGATGCTGGCGTTCAAAAACTCTTAAAAAAACACTTATAAAAGAAGCTTATTTTTTCATTGCGCGAGCCACAAGCTTAATCTTGTCGTTAATGACCTCAATAAAGTGCCAGAAATCAGAAACACAATATCAACAGTGAAAGATATCATAAATTTTTTCAGAGAGTCTACTCTTCGGAGACAATATGCACCACAAATTACCCGTCTTATGTGAAAACTCGTTGGTCACAGAAGTATAAAAGCATTGCTGCATTTAAAGAACATTTTGTTGAAATAATTAATGGGACTTGAAAGCCTTTCAGTGAAAGGTAATGCAGGAACTCGTAAAGTAGCTTACCAACTACACAGCGCCGCTACGAAAGGACCATTCATAATTTGCTTATGTATCATTTCAAAATACTCTGCGCTACTGGAACCAGTTGCAAATATTTTACAATCGAAACATCTGGACATAACTAAATCTGCTGAGCACATTAAACAAATTTTGGAAGTTATTATGAGCCATCGTTCGTTCCAGTGAAGAAAATTTCGAAAATATTTTAACTGAGGCGAATAAAATTGCAGAAAATGTAGATGCTCAGCTTCGCGTACCAAGAGTCGTGGAGCGACAGCAATATCGATCAAATCCTCCAGTGTAACGCTATCAGACTATTTTAAGCGCTCCATTTATATTCCATATCTGGATTCCTTTATATCGTCTTTGGAACATAGATTCAGTGATGAAAACACTCCGGCATTTTCGTTAATGGCACTGCACCCAAAAAATGTTGCGGAAAACTCTTTCGAACATTTAAGGCGGAGTGTGGAAATTGTTTCTAAATTCTATCATCTGCATGGCATTGAAAACGAAATTCAGCTGTGGTTTAACTTTTGGCGGAAACAGGATGTTTAGACCATTGACTTAATTGATGCCATACAAAAGACTGAATTTTATCCACAAATAAACAACGCGATCAAAATTTTACTTGCCTTGCCATATACCACTGCTACGGTTGAGAGATCGTTCAGTACCTTAAGGAGTGTCAAAACGTGGCTAAGGTCTACAATGGCGGAAAATTGACTAAATGGTACTTAAGTTTTACGTATGATAAATTATTTGATTATTCAACTAACCCAATGTAATATTGTTTCAGGCTTATGCATGTTGAGTGTACACAGGACCTACGTTAAGAAACATTCAAAAGAGCTGGAAGAAGCCGTTATCAACATTTTTGCCGAAAACCCTCGCCGGCTAGCATTTGCGTGATGGCATTCCCCCCGAATAAAATCTGGCTAGTCCTTGGTAGTATATGTACATACATAAATAAAACAAAATTTTCTTAAAGTACTATTTAAAAACAAGTGTTGATTTTTCATTTAATAAATTTCCCCCCCCCCCCCCTAATTCAGATCCTGGCTACGCCCTTGAAAAAGGCTATACAAATACTATTTCAATTTTCAAATTTGTAGACTATCGACGCTTAACGATAGCTTCGACCGAATTTTTTCACATAAACACAGGTTGGCATAGTATTTATTTTGTCTTTTTAATTTTATGATATATTAGGTGTAGTAAAAAGAAATCCATTACTTTTGCATTAAATTGAGGGCTTTATTTAAGATAGTTAGAATGACCCGATTTAGGTCAAATATGCGCCGTTTTGTTCGATAACTTGTTGCCATTTTAAAGGTAATTTCATTATGCCTCTCTCATAGAAGCCCTCGTTCCTATTAGCAAAAAATTGAGACAGTCGAATTTCAGAAGCCTCTCTTGAAGCGAATTTTTCACCAGCAAAATTGTTCGCCATGGACAGGAACAGATGGTAATCACTTGGTGCCAGGTCCGGACTATAAGGTGGATGCAGAAGAACCTCCCAACCAAACTCCCGGAGCTTCTGGCGGAATCACTATCGATGTATATGGCCTGGCGTTGTCCTGATGGAACACAATTCCTCTCCTATTGGCCAAAGCTGGCCGCTTATGGGTGATTGCTTCCTTCAGACGGTCCAATTGTTGACAGTAGAGTTCCGAGTTAAGAGTTTTGCCGTATGGGAGCAGCTCATAGTAGATAATTCCCTGCCAATCCCACCAAACACACAGCAAAACCTTCCTGGCCGTCAATCCTGGCTTGGCCACCGTTTCCGCCGGTTCACCGTGTTTCGACCACGACCGTTTTCGCTTGACGTTGTCGTAAGTGACCACTTTTCATCACCAGTCACCAACCGCTTCAGAAATGGGTCGATTTTGTTGCGGTTCAGCAGCGATTCGCAGATGGAAATTCGGTCTATGAGGTTTTTTTTGCGTTAACTCGTGTGGCACCCATACATCGAGCTTCTTTGTGTATCCAGCCTTATTCAAATGGTTCCAAACGGTTTTTTGTGCAATCTTTAGCTCTTTTGCAATCGAAACAGTGCTAACATGGACGGTCGGACTCGATAATTTCCATGATTTTATCGACATTTTCGACAATTGGCCTTCCAGTGCGTGGTGCATCCTTGACATCGAAGTTACCGGAACGGAATCGACGAAACCAAAATTGCGCATGATTGGCTGTTACAGTATCAGGTCCATAAACGCTATTCACATTTTCAGCCGCCTGGCTTGCGTTTTCTCCCTTATCGAAGAAAAACTGTAAAATGTAGCGAATTTTCTCTTTGCTGATGTCCATCTTTGACAAGCTCTCAAACAAAACTGAATCAATCAATCAAAAAAGTGTCAAAAAAGCTTTTTTTAGTAGGAACTGTCATCTTTCTAATGCCCCCTAGCGGAACACGATCGGACTTATACAACGCGAGATGCAGATAAATAACGCCATCTATTGGAAAAAAAATGGATTTCTTTTTTACTACACCTAATATAATAAAAAAAACTAAATTTATAAAAAATTTATTAAATATTTTGGAATACATCACATATTCCGTACATTGGCCGATTTTAAGATATCTGTTCTTTTTTCCCTAAAAGCCATTTTTTGTTAAAAAAAAATCCCTTAAAAAATTTTAAGGAAATATCCCTAAAATTGGCAGCACTACAAACAGATGAATGGCTGTCAAACCAAATCCTCTCAATGGCGATATTGTCGTGTGAACGCTTGGATTTCGATATGGATTTCACGAAATCCAAGTGCCGGAATCCCGGGATTTCGATGCTCGTCTGAATGGCATATAAGATTTAAATTTTTTGGCAAAATCAACTTTCTTATATAGCGAAACTACTGTAAGTACTTTGACTTACTTTCGCTCCTTGAACGCATACGCTTATTACAAGTAATCGGACTCACAGGGTTGCATTTAAGTCGTACGTTTCCTATATTTCTGTCGAACTGTCATTGAAATTTTAAATTTGATTTCCATTCTTGAAAAGAATGAGCTCGTTACTTCTTTTCAATTTGCTTTAACAGCGTGGAGCCCTTAAAGTGCGAAGTCAGCTAAGCAGAGCATACTTGTAAAGGGTTTTCAATCGCAAATAAGATACAGCCGGTTTCACCAAAAAATTTTATCGGAACTTCAATAAAAATTAATTTTAATTTAATTTTTTTATTTAAATTGAAATTTAATTATTTTGAGTTTCACCAAGATTTGAATTTGACTCATGAGAAAAGTGGCAGCACTTGCGAAATCAGCTGATTTTTTTAAAATTGAACATGGAGGGAAATGTGCGAACAAAGAATTTTTCGAAAGAGGGAATAGAATAAAATAACGGGAAAAGTAAGACCTGGTGAAAAGAAAAGGCATGGGATATTGTCGCGGAGGAGTTCAACGCGTTATGTCCAAGAATGATCAGCAAAGGTCTTGAGAACCAAATATGCGTGGACGCCGATTTATTAATATATTTATAACGACCTCATAAGCATAAGGACTTTCATCCGATTCCATTTTTTCTTATTTCGACTTGTTTTTTTTTTATTTGAACTCTTTGAATTCTTTGCGTCAGTTGTTTTCAACACGAACACAGAGTTGCTTTTGTCATATTTAAGTCATAGTTAAATGGGCACCAAGGCTCATTTAAATGAAAGTTAAATATGAATTAATTTTAAATGGTGAAACAGAAACTAAAAAAATTTAACTAATTTTTTTCAATTAAATTGATGTGGTGAAATCGGCTGATAGTCTCGAAGATTTTTAGCCTAGGTACTGAAATGCAGACCGTTTAATATCTCGAATTTGAAAAAAAAAATGAAAATTTTATATAATTTTTTCAATTTTTTGACTTTGAGCACCATTTTACACAATTCATTTAAAGTTTTCCACTTATTTTTGGTATGATATTAAAGAATGATCTTTAAAAAATACAAAAGTTTTTACAATTTTGAAAAAGCTTTAACCACATTTGAGAAAAATGAGTTGCAATGAAGCAATGGTGTGAAAAATTTCAAACGCGATTTTCTCGAAATTCTGACGTGATGGAATTTTTTGGATATTTTTCAATTATTCAGCAGACCAAAATCTACTAGAGCCACTACTCAAACTCAAAAAGAGGATTTCATTGCCGACCAGTGTAATTAGACGAAAAACCATGGATTAATGGATTTATTTATATGGGTGATTTCATTCACATTAACATAGGCGTTACATAGCAGCATTAAAAAAAATACAAGTTCATAATTTTGTTATCTACAGTTAACATATTTTTAAATTTTGGAGCGTTCAAGTATTACGTAACGCAATTTTTGAAGATTTTTGAACCCCCTCCCCCCCTAGTAACGCATCGTAACGTTTTACGAGAACCCCCTCCTCCCTAAACGTAACGTAACGCTCAATTAACCATTATTACTCTATAGTCGCAGAAACTTATGTTATAGTTTTTACCTTTTCCAAAGATTTAATTGCCTTAGCGGTTATAATAATCAAGATATTTATATTCCGCAACACCTCATTCTCCTTTTTTGGCTTTTTTACTTACAAGCTCTAATATTTATACAGCTTTTTACATTGTCCGGGCTCGATTGGGGCAAAAAATTTCTTAAAAACATTATTTTTGTCGTCGCGTTCATCACGATAAAATAGGACCTTGAAGTTTCAGGAATTAATCCAAATGACGCGCCGGACAGAACAAAGTGTAGGAACTGGTCACGTTTTTCGGACCCCGGGATAGGCCAGAAAGTATAAATACGCAAAATGCAGAAGAAGTTTCGTTGCTTTCATATTTCTCAGAAGATTTAACTTTGCATATAGTATTTTTTCTATTTGCTGGTTTTAAAAATTTAAGAAAGTTAGCACATGACACTTAAAGCTTATTTTTTATTCAAGTCGCTTCCAAGATCTGTCTTTTAGGGCTGTCAGAGCTAGTGCTACCATTTCATTTTGTTTTGGCAGGTAGCGCTAAAACTAACAAATGTCAAGTGCCGTAAACACGGTGACTGCACTATATGCGATACTCTTATTCGCCAATATGGTAAAATTATAACGTAATAAGCGTTACGTAACGCATGTGAGAAGATGGAAAGGAAAGGAGCACAAAATATTTAAAGTTGGTACAAAAATAGCACATAATTAGCACATAATTCGATAATCAAAACATAGTGTGGGTACTGAAGGGGGCCGGGGGTGCAGCTTCATGGACCCAAAAATTTTAATGACCAAATCTTTGATAACAGAACGAATGTAAATGCTACATAGAATATAAAAATTAAATTTACCTCTTGACAAAACGTTCGTAGTAATTAGAACCTTTTCAAGTCCTACTCTATACCGGTCAAGTACTGCCAAACGCTGTATGACAGTTAGCTCTCCGGAAAGAACTGCAACAGAATGACCATCAGAAACCATTTTGGAAGCCAGCCAGGTGGCAGTTTTTCTTGTCTGAAAGTGAAATCTATCCATTAGATACAGATATTAAAGCAAAAAAGATTTACATACATGACAAAATATAATCGCTTGACCGATCGTTATACTACCATAAATGTTTTGTATTGCCGTATATTTACTATCAGCATCTTTACAAAGTATTGAGTACTGCTTTATGTTATCCAAGGATTCCTGTTCTTTTTTTAACCTTAAGACATATGAAAAAGGCTAAATAGCTGACATGAAAAAACTATAATAATCATTTACCTTATAATGGTCGGATCTGGCACAATGTGAGTAGCAAACTGCATAACGTCGTGATCATAAGTAGCCGAAAAAAAAAGCATTTGGCAATTGGATGATAACTGCCTAAAAAAGAGGACACTATCAATCTTTTTAATTATGTTATAAGACAATTTATACTTATGAATGCGTATACATTGGTCATGGTGACCTTGCGTTGCAATCATAACATCAGCTTCATCCAACACAAAGACCGATATTTTTTTTAAATCAAAGACGCGATATTTTGTACCCCAATCCAATATTTTTCCAGGGGTCCCAATTATAATATGCTCCTTCAACTGCGCATGTGTATCAACTAAGAAAAAGAATAAAACGTAAGAATTTAATTAAATATGAAGGAAAACAAAAAAATTTTAAACGAGAACTGAATGATCCATTATTTCCATATTCCATTTTACCATACAATCGAATGCGTATTACTATTATATTTTTATACCCAGCGTAAACAGGATATATTAGTTTTGTGCGAATGCGTCCGTCTGTTCTAAGTAAAAATGGGAGACATCCGCCCACTGCCACGCCCACAAATGAATTTAATGTGTTTTCAGTAAAATGCTTGTAACTTGCGAACCACTCAACACATTTCATTGATATTTGATGTGCTGCTAAACTACAAAAAGGTACATATCCTGAAAAAAAATGGACGCCGTCCTCCTCCAGCCACGCCCACAAATAAGGGTTTATCGTAACTTGTGAAGTAAAAGGCGCAGAAGCTTTAAATTCGCAACATAGGTTGACCAAGTTGAACGAAAGGCGCAGGAAAACAATTTATGTTGCTCGCCCACTGCCGCGCCCACAAATGGAGATTTTTCGTAAATTACGAAGCATAAGGCATAGAACGAGCACGTTCCGTCCACTGTCAAACCCGCAAACATTAATTTTGTGTAACTTTCGTACGGAGAGGCAAAACATAGTGCGCCAATAATGCCAAGACGCTGGATATTTCAAAGTCGGGCTTGCCCGACTTTAGCTTTCTTACTTGTTTTTTTTTTAATTTTTTTATTTTCATAAAAAACAAAGAAAACAAAAGAAGAAAAGAACACGTGCAACGCAATTGAAATTTCCAGCAAACAAAAAGTGAAATTATAAATCTTCACTTTCTGTGTGAAGTAAGCAATTAATGATTTCATCATTCAATATTTATTGTAGAGTATACAAACTGTTAGTATTTAAGCACAAAATTTATATTCCATAAACGAGTAACAATTGAACTTAAATTGAAGTAACTTGTGTTTTATTTGATTTGGTTTAAGTGCTTAATTCAAATTCGTCGTTAGGTCGTGGTTTAAGTGCTACGGACCTACTTCATTTAATTGTGAAAATTGAACATTTTGTAGTGCTCTTGACTGGTGAAAACCAGATCACGCTATCCTTTTAAATGCTTTAAAATTAACTTCGTATGCATGGGGCATTAGGGCAATTCGCCGCGAATTAAAATTTCGTTATTCGGAGAACGATCAACACAACGCAAAAGGCATTTTTTGGAGATAAAACAACGAAAGAACTATGAGGAGTTCTATAACTGAATCTTCATCACTCGACGGACAAACAAATTCGACAGCGTAAAAAGCCCTTCAACACAGGATACACGGTGTTATCTGACATTATCATAGGACTTGTGTCGTGGATCTTAGGATTGA
This sequence comes from Chlorops oryzae, assembly GCA_020466095.1. Lineage (NCBI taxonomy): Eukaryota > Metazoa > Arthropoda > Insecta > Diptera > Chloropidae > Chlorops > Chlorops oryzae. The sequence goes on from CM035807.1 coordinate 47,625,191, forward strand.
AGCGAACCTATAATAATGGATTTTGAACAAATCATCAATATGAAATTGGCAACAAAATTAAGAAGTTCGTAGATAATTCTAAAGGGCTCCACGGAACGGCGCACATTGCAATTTTACATTATTAATATTCATCAACTACAGGAGCTCTGCGAAGAGTTTTACAATGGAAAAGAATCCTGAGGATACATATTTCACTGAGTCTTATGACGACACAATTATGAATATAGTTGTGGAGTACATTAAGTATCTCGAAAAAAGAGCTATGGAGCTCACAATAAGTGGTAATGTTAGTGAAAACAATCAACTGACGGCAAACAATCCAAAAGAAGGCTTGGAGAACAATATGAAAATACTTCTTGGGAACCAGCGAGTCCTGATGAGGGCATTGAATCCCAAAATCAGGGAAATCGAGTTAAAGCGACATGAAGAGAAGTCACAAGCTTATTACAACATTTAAACCAATCTGTTGGAGAAGTTTATGAAAAATTTTGCCCAAAATATTGGAGAAATTTGAGAACTAACTGATGAAGATGAATGAGAAGACTACACACTTCAAATATATTACGAAATGGAGGCGAAAATTTAGGCAACGTAAAGCGAGCTTCAAAAACTCATTGCAAGGAGTGCAATACCAGCAAACGAATCAACTAATAGACAGATGGATCAATCGACAGCAAACGTTCATCTGCCAAAGGCATAATTACCAAAGTTACATATGCACAACCCTATAGCTGGAAATTACAATTACATTAAACACAAACACGGTGTATGCATTTGCAGGGCGACAGCTAACAACAACAACAACAACACAGGCACAGTTTATGCACGATTGACAAACATCAGCACTGGTACAGCGAAATCACAATTTCAATCCGATCGCTGGCAATAACAACAACACACGTCTAGAGTTTTTACGTAAGAACAACAACAACTACAAAAGAAGCACTAAGATCATCGGAATAGCTTTATGTAGTAACAACAATATGCCAAGTGGGTACAATTGCGGGTGAAGGTCGCGGTCAAGCTTATGCAATTGGTTCCGGAAGAATCCACGACGATCGCGGACAGCGAGAGTTTCCAATATTCCAAAATCAGCAATATTGATCTATATAAACGAAGCTTCGACGACTGAAAGGGACTTCTGCGAGCGTACTCACCAAAGGGCCACGATGGAGAAGTTAATAGAGTAGTCATTAAATAATAACGGCAAAACTTGTATTAAATTCAATTAAATAAAAGGGGAAAAAATTGTCCTAATACGTGGTGCGGCAGGACATTGAGTTAAAAGAGTCAAGCTGAAGCGGGACCCTTTTTGGTCTTAATCGCTTGATATCAGAACCGAATAAGGAAAACTTTAAACTCCTGTGTCGAACAAGCGCACACGATTAGGGGCATTTGAAAAAATCACTGATAGGAATTATCCTAAAACGTGGTGCGTTAGGACATTGAGTTAAAAAAGTCGAGCTGAAGCGGGACCTTTTTTGGTCTTAATCGCTTGTGATACCAGAACCGAATAAGCAAAACTCTAAACTCCCGTGTCGAACAAACGCACACGATTGGGAGAATTCAAAATCACTGACAAGATTTCCGAAGCAGAGTTAGCCAAAGACGTGGTGCGGCAGGACATTGAGTAAGAGTCGAGCTTAGGCGGGACCTTTTTTGGGTCTAAATCGCTGGTGATACCAGAACCGAATAAGCAAAACTCTAAACTTCCGTGTAGAAAAAACGCACACGATTGGGAAAGTCTGAGCGAAGTGAGACATCACCAAGTAACGTTTTTAAGCGTGCTATAAGGGGTGGCTTTGAAGGAAATTTTTATACATAATTGACACAAAAAATTTAAATTTTGTATGATTCTTTTGTCTAGCCAGGAAGAAACAAAAATTAAATTTTTATTACAATCCGAAAAATAAAAATTTGAAACTAAAACCGACGGTAGCAGCTCAACTCAGAAAATAAACTGGTGGCAGTTTCAGCGAGCACATGACGAAAAAAGCAGCATTGAAATTGGAAAATAAAAATGGTAAGTACAACAGAAAATTGTTAACTATAACTACATTGAGTTCCTGTTTATTATTTTGGTTTACGGTAAATATAATTAAACCTTATGGCCACAGAACTAATGCCTTAAAAAACAAACTAAAATAATTCGAAACTGATTCCGAAGAAGTTCTTAGAGAAGCAAGGGAATTAGCACGAGAAACAATTTTAAGCAAGGTAATTTCGAAATTAGTAAAGGATGAAGCAGTGCTGGGTCAATTTTCAAAATTAGGGGAAGCTACGTTTTTAATTAATCAAATCAAAAATTCAGTAAGTGTTTCGGAACAGGCCACAAGAAAAAAATTCAGAACTAGAAAAATCAATACAGGGTTTAACAAGAGAGTGCAAAAAATTAAGAGCACAGATTGACGTACAGAATAATTTGATTGACGAATCTGAAAGGGATAACCAAGAAATAGGAGAATCACTCAGTAAGGCCGTTGGTAATTAATTGTAGAAAAAGACAAATCACGCTTAAAAGAAAGCGAGGAAGTAAAATATTTTAAACCGGAAGTTAGGTTAGGTTAACGAAAATTCTTTAACACCCACAACTAATGCGCAGCATATTATACCTACAATCAAGACAACTAGCCCCAGCACCGATAATCCCACTATCCCAACATCCTCCCCATCCCAGCCTACAATACGTATAAATTTGGCCACCAATATGCGGGGGAACGAATTAATGGGAAAAGTAAGCAACCTCGTTCCATATTTTTCAGGCACAAAAAATGATGATTTATATCTAGAAGTTGATAGATTTGTTAATGGAATTGGATTATTGAAAAGCATAGTAGGGAACAGAAATATAGGCGACATACTAGGTTGCATAAAAATAGACTAGCAAGAAAAGCTTACGAAATTGTCTCGAAGAGAATAATAAACAATCTGGATGAGTTAAACGACGTCATAAAATCAGATTTGAAATTGCTTCCGCAAAGCAGCAGAGTACAGGTTTCTGAGTTTGGTAAGAAAATAGAATCGTTATTGCGTGAAGCCGAAGAGCTTATTAGGGGTTCGTGGAACCGTACTGAAGCAGTAGAATTACTGCACGACTACAAGAAATTTGCAAAAAATAAATTCAATTTTGGTATTCAGGACCCCTTTTTACGAAAAGTAAGGGTGTTATAGTCAGGCGAGCCTGATAATAAAATACCGGACACAGACACATGTTTAAATAATTTTTAAATCACGCCCAAAAACAGGATCACTGAGTAAGAATATTCAAGAGGATTTTAAGGCCATTAGGGGACCCCATATACCAACTGTTGTTAAATTTTTTTATGAAAACCGCCCCTTTTCCACGCCTACTTTTCCACTTTTTTCAATTCTAATCGGAGGCTTAAATATACACTCGAATTCTAAGCTTCATTAAAATATTTCGAGAAAGTCCGATTTTGAACACATACACACACTCTGTATCGAGGGTATACTGCGTTTGTGTGGTTGTATGTAACACCCAGAACCAGTCGAGATAGACCATACAAAATATATATAGAAATGATCAGCGTCACTAGGAGATTCGGTTTAGCCATGTCCGTCTGTCTGTAAGTCTGCCTGTCCGCCTGTATGTCCGTCTGTCTGTCTGTCTGTATACAGTTATCTTATCGAAGGAGTTGAGCTATCCTGACGAAATTTGGTATGCGTGCTCACGGGGAATGAGTAAGAACAAGTTCAAGAATGGACCGGATCGGACCATATTTAGGGGTACCTCCAGTACTAGGGTCTGTTATGAAAATCACAAAAACTGATCTAAAACCGATGTTTTACAAGATATTTTGATGAAATTTGGCATTTGAACATATTTTAGGCCAATTAATGTGATTTACATAAATTAGAAAAATGGGCGTGGCAGAAGGACGTTTTTCGAAAATTGTCTCCTACTCCCCAAACGCCGATGAAACTTGAACAAAAATTGGCACTTATACTTCCTTTGTAGCCATAAACATCCTGCCCAAAAATTTTCTTGATCGGTCCATTATTAAGGGTACCTCCAGTATGTACTAGGATCTGTCACAAAAGTCTCAAAACTGCCCCAAAATCTGACTTGTTCCAAATATTTCAATGAAACTTAGAATTCGCGCGAATATTTAAGCCTCCGATTAGAATTCCGAAAAATTGGAAGAGTGGGCGGTTTTCATAAAGAAATTAAACAAAAGTCGGTATATGGGGCCCCTATGGCCTTAAACAACTCCTGATATTAAAAATTATTTGAAGATGTGTGGCTGCGTCGAGTATTCTATTGTCAGGCTCGCCTGACTATAACACCCTTACTTGTTTGGAGGATGTTTTCGGCTACAAAGGAATCATAAGTGCCAAATTTCGTTCAAGTCCCATTTGAACTTCGGGTGTAGGAGGCAATTTTCGAAAAACGCCCTTCTGCCACGCCCACTTTTAAAAATTTTGGAGAGCGTATTACTTGCCTTGAAAAATGTCCAAATATCGAAATTCATCAAAATATGTTGAAAAACTTCGATTTTAGAGCAGTTTTGGTGATTTTCGTAACAGACCCTAGTACTAGAGGTACCCCTAAAAATGGTCCATTCTAGAAGTTCTTTTTACTCATGTCGCCGTGAGTACGCATACCAAATTTTGTGAGGATAGCTCAACTCCTTCGATAAGATAACTGTATACAGACAGACAGACGGACAGACAGACAGACGGACATGTCTAAATCGAATCTCCTGGTGACGCTGATCATTTCTTTATATATTTTGAATGGTCTATCTGACTGGTTCTGGGTGTTACACACAACCACACAAACGCAATATACCCTCGACACAGAGTGTGTCGGGTATAAAGAGTAAAAACGAAGGAGTCAATTTTGGAAATTATTTTTATCTTTTGTGTTACCTTTTTACCAGCCATAAGCAAAAAAATTACTATTCTGCGCAATCAAACTTGGGAATGGCTAAAAAAACGAAAGAAGCACCCCTGTAGGAACCTCATTAGAAATTGTCCAAAAACCGTTAATACACAATGTTCAGGCTTAGTGTCAGACGACGCGTTTGTATTATTTCCTAGTGAACAAGCTATAAACGATGAGGTAACTCTGTTAGTGGACACTGGAGCTGACACTAGTTTAATTAAATGGGAAGCGTTAGAAAATGTAAAACACATAAATGAATCGGAAACCAAGAGTTTAGTGGGAGCCTTCGGAGGCACCGTTAGGAGTAAAGGAATTATAGACATTGGACATTCAGATAATGAAGAGCTGAATTTTAAGTTTCACGTTTTACCCAAGGGAAGTAAAATTCCGGGAGATGGACTATTAGGCAGAGATGGGCTCTGGAATAAATCAGAAAAATTGCTTCACTACCACTTGTTAGTTCCACTTATAGCAGTCGGGTTTGTACTATTAAGCCAGTCACGATCCGTTCTAGGACAGCAAGGGCAGTAGAAATATGCATAAAGAAATTTTCCGGAGATATTGTTATACAAAAAAAGGAAAATATGCCTAAAGTTTTCGTAGGAGGTACAATTACAGAAATTTTAACTAAAAATGATAAACATATATTTAACGTATATAGTAAACAAAACTTTTCAAATCAGTTGGAAAATAAAGAATTTATAAGAGATTTTCCAAATTTACTCATAGACGTCGCAGTACTAAAATCAACCGGTCCACTTCAACGTCACTGAAAGCAATAATCCAATTTGTACATAATAAAAGGGCACTAAAATTTGAGTAAATTTGGAAAAACTCTTATAACTTCTTTATTTTCCAACCGATTTGAAAGAAATTTTGTTTACTATATACGATAAATATATGTTTATCATTTTTAGTTACCGAAAAAAATTAAAAAAAATTTTTTTGTACTTAAAAGTTAAAATGAAATTTTAAAAAATCAAAAAAAGCCCAAAAAAGTCAACTTTTTTCAAGTTCAAATGCCTATAGCTCAAAAACTAAGACACCGATTGTAACAAATGATATATCGTTGCAAAGGGGAAAGTTTTTTGCTTCATGCTGATAAAATTTTATTTTGTTTAGACGAGCCGTTTTGGAGTTATTTGGCAAAATCTCGTAAAGTATCTAAAAAACACGTTTTTTGCCCATATCTCAAAAACTATTCTTTGGGAAAAAGAAATGGATGCCATTTTCGTGATCAGCGACCCCAATTTAGTCTTAAAACCATCATTTCGTCTCTGCTCTTTTTTTTTTGTAAACTATTGTTATCATTCGGGTTTACAGTTGTTGACGTGTCGAATTCTTCTGGTTGTGTTTTTGAAATTGATCTGGTTACTACTGATATTGGTGTTTCTGAACTTGGGAGTCTACTTAGTGCATGTGCATTAAGGTTGTTCTTTCAAGGTTTGTAAAGGATTTCAAAATCATGTTCTAAGAGTTTCAATCGAAAACGGCACAATCTAGTATATTGGTCTTTTAAATTCGCTATGCCTTTAAGTGGTTTATGGTCGGTATAAATTTTGAAATGTCTGCCTAATTGGTATGTTCTTAAATTTTTAACTGCCCAAACTATTGCCAAAAATTCTTTTTCTATCGTGGAATATCGTTTTTCGGTTGCACTAAGTGCCCTACTAGCATAGTATATTGGCAGATCCTGTCCTGGCTCACCTTGCGAATATACTGTACCAAATGCTTCGTTGCTGGCGTCTGTTGTAAGAATAAATAACTTTTCAAAATCAGGATATTGTAGTATAGGGGGGCTTGTAACTGCTTCTTTCAATTTCTCCATTGCGTTTTGGCAATGCTTATTCCAAATAAATTTCTCTTCTTTTCTTAATAATTTTGTTAATGGTAAGGACATTTTGGCTGCCTCGGGTATAAACTTTCTATAATAATTGATTAATCCGAGAAATGACTGCAATTCTTTAATATTTTTGGGTGGTTTAATATTTTTTAACGGATTCTACTTTTGCTGGATCAGGTAAAACACCCGCTTCTGAACATTTATGCCCTAAGTAAACTACTTCTCTCTTTAAGAATTGACATTTTTCTGTTTGGAGTTTCAGATTTTTTCCCTTAACCCATTATCTGCCTGGCGGTCGAGATCTCGACCAACAACTTTAAAAAAATCCTAAAAAATCAAAGGATACGAATAAAGTCTTAATTTTTGTTGCAAATGATAGGTTGGTCTATGGAAAACAGACGGATAGTCAAAACTCCAAAAATTTTCCAATTGGATTTTGGTATGGGCTTTCCAATTGGATAAGCCATTTTAAAGATTTTTTCCCACCCATTTCCAAAAGAAAAAATTAATTCAATGTAATTTTTTTCTAAGATATCAGAACAAATTTCAAATATATTTTTAAAAGATTCTGAAAAGAAAACAAAATTATTTTGATTAGTTTTATAAGGAGTTAAAAAAGATGGTCGATATATCGACCAAAGGCAGAACCACTAAGCACTCCGCGCCACTTGAATAGCACACCAGTCCATTTCTCAATATAACTGCTTCAAACAAAGAAATTGCTTCGCGGATTGCAGTTAAATCTTCATAAATCTTTTTATTAGCACTTTTTCGTTTACTATCACAAAATTCAAGCTTGGGAAGTGAAACATTGTAAGAATTTTGTTTTTTTTTTTCGTGTTGACGAAAAGCATGCAAAAAATTTTCACCACTTGAATAGAACAGTTAATCAAATCGAGTAGTTTTTTCCGTGGCTTTCGACGTAAACTGCTGGTTTTTATATAATTTAATGAGATAGCGTATTTTTGAGGCTAAATAAAGTTGAAATGGGTTGTGGAAAAGCCTTAAATGAGACCAAAAAGGCGAAATCAAAGCGTACAAGGATATGGGGCTATCTGTTTCGCAAATACAAAAAAAAAAAAAAAACAAGTAAGGGTGTTATAGTCAGGCGAGTCTGACAATAAAATACCCGACACAGGCACACGTGTTCAAATAATTTTTAATATCAAGAGGTGTTTAAGGCCATTAGGGGCCCCATATACCGACTTTTGTTGAATTTCTTTATGAAAATCACCCTTTTACCACGCCCAATTTTCCAATTTTTTTGTTTTCTAATCGGAGGCCTTAATAACGCTCGAATTCTAAGTTTCAGTGGAATATCTCAAAAAAATCCGATTTTGGGGCTGTACTGGAGGTACTCTTAATAATGGACCGACCAAGGAAATTTTTTTAAGGATGTTTATGGCTACAAAGGAAGCATAACTGCCAAGTTTCGTTCAAGTCCCATTTGAATTTCGGTGTAGGAGGCAATTTTCGAAAAAAGCCCTTCGACCACGCCCACTTTTCCAATTTCTTGAAATTGAGTAACTTGACCTTAAATATGTTCAACTATCAAGTTTCATCAAAATATCTTAAAAAACTTCGATTTAAGAGCAGTTTTTGTGATTTTTGTAACAGACCCTAGTACTGGAGGTACCCCTAAAAATTGGGTCCGATCGGGTCCATACTCTAACTTGTTCTTACTCATGTGCTTGTGAGTACGCATATCAAATTTCATCAATATAGCTCAACTCCTTCGATAAGAAAACTGTATACAAACAGACGGACAGACAGACGGACATGGCTAAGTCGAATCTCCTAGCGACGCTGATCATCTATATATATAAAATAATGTTGCGAAATGTGTTTGTGTTGAACTTTCTCGGCACTGGCTGAACCGATTTGCATGCAGATTTTTTTGTTTGAAAGGTGAAGTCTGCCTGAATGTTTTAAGCTATATGCGACATTGGTGCGGGCACAGGTGCGTGTGTCGTGAATATCAGCTTTTTTTGTGAGTTGTAAGAATTGATAGATTGAAAGATTGATAATTGATTGATTGACAGATTGATAGATTGATTGATTGATAATTAACAGTTATAGATTGAAGGATTGACAGATTGATAGATTGATAGATTGAAAGATTGATAAATAAACAGATTGACAGAATGATAGATTGATGGATAAATATATTGAAAAATTGATAGATTGAGAAATTGATATATTTACTGATTGACAGATTATAGATTGATAGATCGATAGATCGATAGATTTAAAGATTGATAGATTGATAGATTGACATATTGATAGGTTGATAGATTGAAAGGTTGATAAATTGACAGATTGACAGGTTGATAGATTGATAAATGACAGATTGATAGATTGATGGATAAATATATTGAAAGGTTGATAGATTGACATATTGATAGAATGTCAGATTGATAGATTGATGGATAGATGTATTGAAAATTGATTGATTGACAGATTGATAGGTTGAAAGATTGAGATAGATGGATAGATAGATGGATAGATCAATAGAAAGATGGATAGATAATAACACCTATTCCCTAAATTAAATGGGGGAATAATTTTACCGAGATTGCCTGCAGTCGGTATCTAGGTTATTTAAAATGAAAAAGCAGCAAAGTAGGCTTGAGCAAAAAATACGAATCCACCAAGCTATTTAAAATTTTTATGTAACAAACTTTCAAATCATAAAAAAAAATTTATTTTTATTTAAATCGGGAGTAAGCGCATTTCAGTGAATATTAAGTGTATTATATTCACAGTTAAGTACATAAAACAATGCCACGTTTCCGTGGGTGAGGGGGAAATATTTCGAAAGTAGTTTAAGTAAAAATTTATAGCATAATGTTTAAAATTTCACACAAAACTGAATAAAAACCTAGAGTATTTAAAAACATAACTTTACCACTTTTATTACTTTTGCCCAATATCAACCTGTACCGGGAGAGGAAACGAGCGCGGGTCATACGAAGCTGGCGCGAAGCCTTGGTGCCAGCTAGTCTATAATATAAAATAATGTTGCGAAATGTGTTTGTGTTGAACTTTCTCGGCACGGCTGAACCGATTTGCATGCAGTTTCTTTTGTTTGAATGGTGAAGTCTGCCTGAATGTTTTAAGCTATATGCGACATTGGTGCGTGTGCGACATTGGTGCGTGTGCGACATTGGTGCGTGTGTCGTGAGATATCAGCATTTTTGTGATTGTAAGAATTGAAGATAGAAAGATTGATAGATTGATTGATTGACGATTGATTGATTGATATATTAACAGATTGATAGATTGAACGATTGACAGATTGATAGGTTGATAGATTGAAAGATTGATAAATAAACAGATTGACAGAATGATAGATTGATGGATAAATATATTGAAAACTTGATAGATTGAGAAATTGATAGATTTACTGATTGACAGATTGATAGATTGATAGATCGATAGATTGAAAGATTGATAGATTGATAGATTGACATATTGATAGGTTGATAGATTGAAAGGTTGATAAATTGACAGATTGACAGATTGATAGATTGATAGAGTGACAGATTGATAGATTGATGGATAAATATATTGAAAGATTGATAGATTGACATATTGATAGAATGTCAGATTGATAGATTGATGGATAGATGTATTGAAAGATTGATTGATTGACAGATTGATAGGTTGAAAGATTTATGATAGATGGATAGATAGATGGATAGATGAATAGAGAGATGGATAGATAGATAACACCAATTCCCTAAATTAAATGGGGGAATAATTTTACCGAGATTGCACTGCAGTCGGTATCTAGGTTATTTAAAATGAAAAAGCAGCAAAGTAGGCTTGAGCAAAAAATACGAATTCACCAAGCTATTTAAAATTTTAATGTAACAAACTTTCAAATCATAAAAAAAAATTTATTTTTATTTAAATCGGGAGTAAGCGCATTTCAGTGAATATTAAGTGTATTATATTCACAGTTAAGTACATAAAACAATGCCACGTTTCCGTGGGCGAGGGGGAAATATTGGTCGATAGTAGTTTAAGTAAAAATTTATAGCATAATGTTTAAATTTCACACAAAGAATGAATAAAAACCTAGAGTATTTAAAAACATACTACTTTACCACTTTTATTACTTTTGCCCAATATCAATCTGTACCGGGAGAAGAAACGAGTGCGGGTCATACGAAGCTGGCGCGAAGGCTCGCGGAGCAAGCCTTGGTGCCAGCTAGTTTCTATATATATTTTGTATAGTCTATCTCAACTGGTTCTGGGTGTTACACACAACCACACAAACGCAATATACCCTCGACACAGAGTGTGTCGGGTATAAAAATCGAAAAAAGCCGAAAAGTTATATCTGCCTTTTGTTTAAATGAAGCCAAAGGAAAAACATGTAAGGCCGAACGCACAGTGTTCTTCCTGAGGCGGACAAGTGACTTATTTTAAGAATCTCTTCAAACTCGCACGACTCCATAGCAAAGATAAGGCAAAAATCAGGTGTTAATGCGAGTTAAACTACTTTAAGGCGTTTTATATCGAGGGCTGGCCATATTCAAAGACTAAATACTAAGAAGAAAACCCCACTCAACCCCGCCCTTAAGGAGCAACACCTCAAATTCTGCCGCGCCAACCTGTCGTGGACTACCGAATCGCATCGTGTTGTGTTCTCAGGTGAAAAAAAAAATTTAATTTGGAAAAACCCGATGGCTATAGTTTTTATTTTCATGTATTAATGCAAGAAAGACACTATTTGGACCGTAATCACAGTCGAGAAGGCGGTGTGAAGCTGTGGGGAGCAATCTCATCCTTCGGCACTTGTGAACTGCAATTTTTGACTACGGCTATGAATGCAACGGTTTACTGTGGTGTGCTTCAGAAGGCTTTTCCTTGTTTTAGCGAGATTTTCGGACCTTTGAAATGGACCTACCAACATGATACCGCTCCGATTCACACTGCCCGGGCTGTAAAGTCCAACATACTAAAGCAAAATGTAGCGCTTTTAAGCTGGCATCCATATTCACTAGACTTAAAGACCATAGAAAACGTTTGGGGTTGGGTTACTCGAAAGGTCTATGAACCTGGAAAACAATTTTCAACTGTTTGCGAACTAATTGACGCCATAAAACACGCTTGGAACACCATTCCACTTTCTTATATTGGTTCAATGTACGAGTCCATCCCAAACAGGGTGCTTCAAGTTATAACCAACAAAGCGAGTTCCACCCATTATTAAAAGATGTTCTTTTTTATGAAAAATGTTCTAACTACGTTTTATTTATGTATAAATAAAGGTCAGATAAGAAAATGTTGAAAAGTCGCTTTTTTTAAAGGTGTTCTATTCAAGTGGTGCAAATATGATCCTTTTTTGGAGTTGATTCGTTTAAAAAATAATTTAAAAATTCACCGCTCCACATATTTCAGCCATTTAAGCGGGATTAAATAAGGGATTGATGTACCGCCTTCAATACAAAAAAATTCAATGCTCTCACTTATATGAATTGAGTAATATATTATTATAAAAAAAATTTTATTTTGCTTTAATTGGGGCTTTATTAAGTGTTGTGGCCCGATTTATCAAAACCCTTTTTTAAAAAATTTGTTTTTTTAAAAAGTAATTTACAAGCCTTTCCAAAACCCTCGCCTATTCAATTTTTGGGACGGCGAATTTTAAAACCTCCAAAACAATTTTTAACAAAATTGTTCCCATACGGAACGAAGGTAAACAAAGTCCATTTCCCTTAAAGGGGTCAAAAATTCCCAACCAAACTCCCGGGCTTCCTGGCGAAGGCAAACGTTTTTTGGCTTCCTTTTCCTGTAACCACACCTTTAGGCCACAGCTGGCCGTTAGAAAATTGCCTTCAACCCAATTGTTCCAGTAATTCCGATTAAGATTTGGTAAGGAGTCATATTATTAATTCCTAAATCAACCAAACAACCATTTTTCCTGGCCTCTTTCCTGGCTTGGCCAAATTTGGGCCGGTTCAAGGTTTCGGCCAGGGGGTTTCCTTGATTTTTCAAAAAAATTTTTTTTTGGTTAAACCTTGGGAATGGTATTTTGTTGTCAGCCGATCCGCAGATTTTCGTTTAGAGGTTTTTTCCTTAAACTCTGTAAACCCAATTATGAATTTTTTTTAAACCGCCTTTATTCAAAGGTTCCAAACGGGTGGGAAATCTTTAACCTTTTAATTAAAGGTTCTAGGTCCTTGAAATTAAATTTTTAGAAATTTTCCACAAATTTGGTTTCCAAAATGGGATTTACACGATTGGAAGATTGGGAAAAAATTGGATTTCCTGGACATTTTAAACCCAATAAATTTAAAAAATCGCGTTTTCTCCCGTTTCTTCTTATCAGGATTTTGTTCGATTTTTTGGATCAATGGGAAAGTTTTCTCACCCCCGATTCCCCAGGTAAAAAAGGGGGGGGAAAAAA